>JAUIMM010000965.1:5970000-5972500 GCA_031769625.1 Taudactylus pleione | reverse complement strand
GTCCGGTGTGGTCTGGCTGTAGGTGTTTAAACACCTTAATTTTAGAACTCTTTTACTTCTTAACTCAAGAAAATTCATTGATAAGTTGAAAAAATTTAATGTAAAATGTAATAGAAAAGAATGTTATGGATGTATAAAATTACCTACAGCACCAGGTATTCCCAGGTGGTCTCCCATCCAAGTACTAACCAGGCCCAACACTGCATAGCTTCCAAGATCAGATGAGATTGGGCATGTCCAGTGTGGTTTGACTGTAGGTGCTCAAAAACATTAACTTTAGACCTCTTTTACTTCTTAACTCAAGTAAATTCATTGATAAGTTGAAAAAATTAAAAGTAAAATGTAATAGAAAAGAATGTTATGGCAGTATAAAATTACCGACAGCTCCTGGTATTCCCAGGTGGTCTCCCATCCACGTAATAACCATGCCCAACACTGCACAGCTTCCAAGATCAGACGACATTGGCCATGTCTAGTGTGGTTTGGCTGTAGGTGCTCAAAAACATTAACTTTAGACCTGTTTTACTTCTTAACTCAAGTAAATTCATTGATAAGTTGAAAAAATTAATTGTAAAATGTAATAGAAAAGAATGTTATGGCAGTATAAAATTACCTACAGCACCTGGTATTCCCAAGTGGTTTCCCATCCAAGTACTAACCATGCCCAACACTGCATAGCTTCCAAGATCAGACGACATTGGCCATGTCCAGTGTGGTTTGGCTGTACATGCTCAAAAATATTAACTTTAGACCTCTTTTACTTCTTAACTCAAGAAAATTCATTGATAAGTTGAAAAAATTTAATGTAAAATGTAATAAAAAAGAATGTTATGGCTGTATAAAATTACCTACAGCACCTGGTATTCCCAGGTGGTCTCCCATCCAAGTACTAACCAGGCCCAACACTGCATAGCTTCCAAGATCAGATGAGATTGGGCATGTCCAGTGTGGTTTGGCTGTAGGTGCTCAAAAACATTAACTTTAGACCTCTTTTACTTCTTAACTCAAGTAAATTCATTGATAAGTTGAAAAAATTAAATGTAAAATGTAATAGAAAAGAATGTTTTGGCTGTATAAAATTACCTACAGCACCTGGTATTCCCAGGTGGTCTCCCATCCAAATACTAACCAGGCCCAACACTGCATAGCTTCCAAGATCAGACGAGACTGGGCATGTCCAGTGTGGATTGGCTGTAGGTGCTCAAAAAACTTAACTTTAGACCTCTATTACTTCTTAACTCAAGTAAATTCATTGATAAGTTGAAAAAATTAAATGTAAAATGTAATAGAAAAGAATGTTATGGCAGTATAAAATTACTTACAGCACCTGGTATTCCCAGGTGGTCTCCCATCCACGTAATAACCATGCCCAACACTGCACAGCTTCCATGATCAGACAACATTGGCCATGTCCAGTGTGGTTTGGCTGTAGGTGCTCAAAAACATTAACTTTAGACCTCTTTTACTTCTTAACTCAAGTAAATTCATTGATAAGTTGAAAAAATGAAATGTAAAATGTAATAGAAAAGAATGTTATGGCAGTATAAAATTACCTACAGCACCTGGTATTCCCAAGTGGAGATACATCCAAGTACTAACCAGGCCCAACACTGAATAGCTTCCAAGATCAGACGAGATTGGGCATGTCCAGGGTGGTTTGGCAGTAGGTGCTCAAAAACATTAACTTTAGACATCTATTACTCCTTAACTCAAGTAATTTCATTGATAAGTTGAAAAAATTAAATGTAAAATGTCATAGAAAAGAATGTTATGGCAGTATAAAACTACCTACTGCACCTGGTTTTCCCAGGTGGTCTCCCATCCAAATACTGACCAGGCCCAACACTGCATAGCTACCAAGATCAAATGAGATTGGGCATGTCCAGTGTAGATTAGCTGTAGGTGCTCAATAGCATTAACTTTAGACCTCTATTACTTCTTAACTCAAGTAAATTCATTGATAAGTTGAAAAAATTACATGTAAAATGTAATAGAAAAGAATGTTATGGCAGTATAAAATTACCTACAGCACCTGGTATTCCCAGGTAGTCTCCCATTCAAATACATACCAAGCCCAACACTGCATAGCTTCCAAGATCAGACGACATTGGCCATGTCCAGTGTGGTTTGGCTGTAGGTGCTCAAATACATTAACTTTAGACCTCTTTTACTTCTTTACTCAAGTAAATTCATTGATAAGTTGAAAAAATTAAATGTAAAATGTAATAGAAAAGAATGTTATGGCTGCATAAAAATACCTACAGCACCTGGTATTCCCAGGTGGTCTCCCATTCAAGTACTAACCAGGCCCAACACTGCATAGCTTGCAAGATCAGACGAGATTGGGCATGTCCAGTGTGGTTTGGCTCTAGGTGCTCAAAAACATTAACTTTAGACCTCTTTTACTTCTTAACTCAAGTAAATTTATTGAAAAGTTGAAAAAATTAAATGTAAAATGTAATAGAAAAGAATGTTATGTCAGTATAAAAGTTCCTACAGC
>JAUIMM010000965.1:5962500-5965000 GCA_031769625.1 Taudactylus pleione | reverse complement strand
TCAGACGAGACTGGGCATGTCCAGTGTGGATTGGCTGTAGGTGCTCAAAAAACTTAACTTTAGACCTCTATTACTTCCTAACTCAAGTAAATTCATTGATAAGTTGAAAAAATTAAATGTAAAATGTAATAGAAAAGAATGTTATGGCAGTATAAAATTACCTACAGCTCCTGATATTCGCAGGTGGTCTCCCATCCAAGCACTAAACCGTCCCAACACTGCATAGCTTCCAAGATCAGACGAGATTGGGCATGTCCGGTGTGGTCTGGCTGTAGGTGTTTAAACACCTTAATTTTAGAACTCTTTTACTTCTTAACTCAAGAAAATTCATTGATAAGTTGAAAAAATTTAATGTAAAATGTAATAGAAAAGAATGTTATGGCTGTATAAAATTACCTACAGCACCAGGTATTCCCAGGTGGTCTCCCATCCAAGTACTAACCAGGCCCAACACTGCATAGCTTCCAAGATCAGATGAGATTGGGCATGTCCAGTGTGGTTTGACTGTAGGTGCTCAAAAACATTAACTTTAGACCTCTTTTACTTCTTAACTCAAGTAAATTCATTGATAAGTTGAAAAAATTAAAAGTAAAATGTAATAGAAAAGAATGTTATGGCAGTATAAAATTACCGACAGCTCCTGGTATTCCCAGGTGGTCTCCCATCCACGTAATAACCATGCCCAACACTGCACAGCTTCCAAGATCAGACGACATTGGCCATGTCTAGTGTGGTTTGGCTGTAGGTGCTCAAAAACATTAACTTTAGACCTGTTTTACTTCTTAACTCAAGTAAATTCATTGATAAGTTGAAAAAATTAATTGTAAAATGTAATAGAAAAGAATGTTATGGCAGTATAAAATTACCTACAGCACCTGGTATTCCCAAGTGGTTTCCCATCCAAGTACTAACCATGCCCAACACTGCATAGCTTCCAAGATCAGACGACATTGGCCATGTCCAGTGTGGTTTGGCTGTACATGCTCAAAAATATTAACTTTAGACCTCTTTTACTTCTTAACTCAAGAAAATTCATTGATAAGTTGAAAAAATTTAATGTAAAATGTAATAAAAAAGAATGTTATGGCTGTATAAAATTACCTACAGCACCTGGTATTCCCAGGTGGTCTCCCATCCAAGTACTAACCAGGCCCAACACTGCATAGCTTCCAAGATCAGATGAGATTGGGCATGTCCAGTGTGGTTTGGCTGTAGGTGCTCAAAAACATTAACTTTAGACCTCTTTTACTTCTTAACTCAAGTAAATTCATTGATAAGTTGAAAAAATTAAATGTAAAATGTAATAGAAAAGAATGTTTTGGCTGTATAAAATTACCTACAGCACCTGGTATTCCCAGGTGGTCTCCCATCCAAATACTAACCAGGCCCAACACTGCATAGCTTCCAAGATCAGACGAGACTGGGCATGTCCAGTGTGGATTGGCTGTAGGTGCTCAAAAAACTTAACTTTAGACCTCTATTACTTCCTAACTCAAGTAAATTCATTGATAAGTTGAAAAAATTAAATGTAAAATGTAATAGAAAAGAATGTTATGGCAGTATAAAATTACTTACAGCACCTGGTATTCCCAGGTGGTCTCCCATCCACGTAATAACCATGCCCAACACTGCACAGCTTCCAAGATCAGACAACATTGGCCATGTCCAGTGTGGTTTGGCTGTAGGTGCTCAAAAACATTAACTTTAGACCTCTTTTACTTCTTAACTCAAGTAAATTCATTGATAAGTTGAAAAAATGAAATGTAAAATGTAATAGAAAAGAATGTTATGGCAGTATAAAATTACCTACAGCACCTGGTATTCCCAAGTGGAGAAACATCCAAGTACTAACCAGGCCCAACACTGAATAGCTTCCAAGATCAGACGAGATTGGGCATGTCCAGGGTGGTTTGGCAGTAGGTGCTCAAAAACATTAACTTTAGACATCTATTACTCCTTAACTCAAGTAATTTCATTGATAAGTTGAAAAAATTAAATGTAAAATGTCATAGAAAAGAATGTTATGGCAGTATAAAACTACCTACTGCACCTGGTTTTCCCAGGTGGTCTCCCATCCAAATACTGACCAGGCCCAACACTGCATAGCTACCAAGATCAAATGAGATTGGGCATGTCCAGTGTAGATTAGCTGTAGGTGCTCAATAGCATTAACTTTAGACCTCTATTACTTCTTAACTCAAGTAAATTCATTGATAAGTTGAAAAAATTACATGTAAAATGTAATAGAAAAGAATGTTATGGCAGTATAAAATTACCTACAGCACCTGGTATTCCCAGGTAGTCTCCCATTCAAATACATACCAAGCCCAACACTGCATAGCTTCCAAGATCAGACGACATTGGCCATGTCCAGTGTGGTTTGGCTGTAGGTGCTCAAATACATTAACTTTAGACCTCTTTTACTTCTTTACTCAAGTAAATTCATTGATAAGTTGAAAAAATTAAATGTAAAATGTAATAGAAAAGAATGTTATGGCTG
>JAUIMM010000965.1:5905000-5940000 GCA_031769625.1 Taudactylus pleione | reverse complement strand
GATAAGTTGAAAAAATTTAATGTAAAATGTAATAGAAAAGAATGTTATGGCAGTATAAAATTACCTACAGCACCTGGTATTCCCAGGTGGTCTCCCATTCAAATACTAACCAGGCCCAACACTGCATAGCTTCCAAGATCAGATGAGATTGGGCATGTCCAGTGTGGTTTGGCTGTAGGCGCTCAAAAACATTAACTTTAGACCTCTTTTACTTCTTAACTCAAGTAAATTCATTGATAAGTTGAAAAAATTAAATGTAAAATGTAATAGAAAAGAATGTTATGTCAGTATAAAATTACCTACAGCATCTGGTATTCACCGGTGGTCTCCCATCCAAGTACTAACCAGGCCCAACACTGCAAAGCTTCCAAGATCGGACGAGATTGGGCATGTCCAGTGTGGTTTGACTGTAGGTACTCAAAACCTTTAACTTTAGACCTCTTTTACTTCTTAACTCAAGAAAATTTATTGATAAGTTGAAAAATGAAATGTAAAATGTAACAGAAAAGAATGTTATGGCAGTATAAAATTACCTACAGCTCCTGATATTCGCAGGTGGTCTCCCATCCAAGTACTAACCTGGCCCAACACTGCATAGCTTCCAAGATCAGACGAGATTGGGCATGTCCAGTGTGGTCTGGCTGTAGGTGTTTAAACACCTTAATTTTAGAACTCTTTTACTTCTTAACTCAAGAAAATTCATTCATAAGTTGAAAAAATTTAATGTAAAATGTAATAGAAAAGAATGTTATGGTTGTATAAAATTACCTACAGCACCTGGTATTCCCAGGTGGTCTCCCATCCAAGTACTAACCAGGCCCAACACTGCATAGCTTCCAAGATCAGATGAGATTGGGCATGTCCAGTGTGGTTTGGCTGTAGGTGCTCAAAAACATTAACTTTAGACCTCTTTTACTTCTTAACTCAAGTAAATTCATTGATAAGTTGAAAAAATTAAATGTAAAATGTAATAGAAAAGAATGTTTTGGCTGTATAAATTTACCTACAGCACCTGGTATTCCCAGGTGGTCTCCCATCCAAATACTAACCAGGCCCAACACTGCATAGCTTCCAAGATCAGACGAGATTGGGCATGTCCAGTGTGGATTGGTTGTAGGTGCTCAACAACATTAACTTTAGACCTCTATTACTTCTTAACTCAAGTAAATTCATTGATAAGTTGAAAAAATTAAATGTAAAATGTAATAGAAAAGAATGTTATGGCAGTATAAAATTACTTACAGCACCTGGTATTCCCAGGTGGTCTCCCATCCACGTAATAACCATGCCCAACACTGCACAGCTTCCAAGATCAGACAACATTGGCCATGTCCAGTGTGGTTTGGCTCTAGGTGCTCAAAAACATGAACTTTAGACCTCTTTTACTTCTTAACTCAAGTAAATTTATTGAAAAGTTGAAAAAATTAAATGTAAAATGTAATAGAAAAGAATGTTATGTCAGTATAAAAGTTCCTACAGCATCTGGTATTCCCAGGTGGTCTCCCATCCAAGTACTAACCAGGCCCAACACTGCATAGCTTCCAAGATCAGATGAGATTGGGCATGTCCAGTGTGGTTTGGCTGTAGGTGCTCAAAAACATTAACTTTAGACCTCTTTTACTTCTTAACTCAAGTAAATTCATTGATAAGTTGAAAAAATTAAATGTAAAATGTAATAGAAAAGAATGTTTTGGCTGTATAAAATTACTTATAGCATCTGGTATTCCCAGGTGGTCTCCCATCCAAATACTAACCAGGCCCAACACTGCATAGCTTCCAAGATCAGACGAGATTGGGCATATCCAGTGTGGATTGGCTGTAGGTGCTCAAAAAACTTAACTTTAGACCTCTATTACTTCTTAACTCAAGTAAATTCATTGATAAGTTGAAAAAATTAAATGTAAAATGTAATAGAAAAGAATGTTATGGCAGTATAAAATTACTTACAGCACCTGGTATTCCCAGGTGGTCTCCCATCCACGTAATAACCATGCCCAACACTGCACAGCTTCCAAGATCAGACAACATTGGGCATGTCCAGTGTGGTTTGGCTGTAGGTGCTCAAAAACATTAACTTTAGACCTCTTTTACTTCTTAATTCATGTAAATTCATTGATAAGTTGAAAAAATGAAATGTAAAATGTAATAGAAAAGAATGTTAGTTCAGTATAAAATTACCTACAGCACCTGGTATTCCCAGGTGGTCTCCCATTCAAGTACTAACCAGGCCCAACACTGCATAGCTACCAAGATCAAATGAGATTGGGCATGTCCAGTGTAGATTGGCTGTAGGTGCTCAAAAGCATTATCTTTAGACCTCTATTACTTCTTAACTCAAGTAAATTCATTGATAAGTTCAAAAAATTAAATGTAAAATGTAATAGAAAAGAATGTTATGGCAGTATAAAATTACCTACAGCACTTGTTATTCCCAGGTGGTTTCCCATCCAAGTACTAACCATGCCCAACACTGCATAGCTTCCAAGATCAGACGACATTGGCCATGTCCAGTGTGGTTTGGCTGTACGTGCTCAAAAATATTAACTTTAGACCTCTTTTACTTCTTAACTCAAGTAAATTCATTGATAAGTTGAAAAAATTTAATGTAAAATGTAATAGAAAAGAATGTTATGGCAGTATAAAATTACCTACAGCACCTGGTATTCCCAGGTGGTCTCCCATTCAAATACTAACCAGGCCCAACACTGCATAGCTTCCAAGATCAGATGAGATTGGGCATGTCCAGTGTGGTTTGGCTGTAGGCGCTCAAAAACATTAACTTTAGACCTCTTTTACTTCTTAACTCAAGTAAATTCATTGATAAGTTGAAAAAATTAAATGTAAAATGTAATAGAAAAGAATGTTATGTCAGTATAAAATTACCTACAGCATCTGGTATTCACCGGTGGTCTCCCATCCAAGTACTAACCAGGCCCAACACTGCAAAGCTTCCAAGATCGGACGAGATTGGGCATGTCCAGTGTGGTTTGACTGTAGGTACTCAAAACCTTTAACTTTAGACCTCTTTTACTTCTTAACTCAAGAAAATTTATTGATAAGTTGAAAAATGAAATGTAAAATGTAACAGAAAAGAATGTTATGGCAGTATAAAATTACCTACAGCTCCTGATATTCGCAGGTGGTCTCCCATCCAAGTACTAACCTGGCCCAACACTGCATAGCTTCCAAGATCAGACGAGATTGGGCATGTCCAGTGTGGTCTGGCTGTAGGTGTTTAAACACCTTAATTTTAGAACTCTTTTACTTCTTAACTCAAGAAAATTCATTGATAAGTTGAAAAAATTTAATGTAAAATGTAATAGAAAAGAATGTTATGGCTGTATAAAATTACCTACAGCACCTGGTATTCCCAGGTGGTCTCCCATCCAAGTACTAACCAGGCCCAACACTGCATAGCTTCCAAGATCAGATGAGATTGGGCATGTCCAGTGCGGTTTGGCTGTAGGTGCTCAAAAACATTAACTTTAGACCTCTTTTACTTCTTAACTCAAGTAAATTCATTGATAAGTTGAAAAAATTAAATGTAAAATGTAATAGAAAAGAATGTTTTGGCTGTATAAATTTACCTACAGCACCTGGTATTCCCAGGTGGTCTCTCATCCAAATACTAACCAGGCCCAACACTGCATAGCTTCCAAGATCAGACGAGATTGGGAATGTCCAGTGTGGATTGGCTGTAGGTGCTCAAAAACATTAACTTTAGACCTCTTTTACTTCTTAACTCAAGTAAATTCATTGATAAGTTGAAAAAATTAAATGTAAAATGTAATAGAAAAGAATGTTATGGCAGTATAAAATTACTTACAGCACCTGGTATTCCCAGGTGTTCTCCCATCCACGTAATAACCATGCCCAACACTGCACAGCTTCCAAGATCAGACAACATTGGCCATGTCCAGTGTGGTTTGGCTGTAGGTGCTCAAATACATTAACTTTATACCTCTTTTACTTCTTAACTCAAGTAAATTCATTGATAAGTTGAAAAAATGAAATGTAAAATGTAATAGAAGGGAATGTTATGGCAGTATAAAATTACCTACAGCACCTGGTATTCCCAGGTGGTCTCCCATCCAAGTACTAACCAGGCCCAACACTGCATAGCTACCAAGATCAAATGAGATTGGGCATGTCCAGTGTAGATTGGCTGTAGGTGCTCAAAAGCATTAACTTTAGACCTCTATTACTTCTTAACTCAAGTAAATTCATTGATAAGTTGAAAAAATGTAATGTAAAATGTAATAGAAAAGAATGTTATGGCTGCATAAAATTACCTACAGCACCTGGTATTCCCAAGTGGACAAACATCCAAGTGCTAACCAGGCCCAACACTGCATAGCTTCCAAGATCAGACGAGATTGGGCATGTCCAGGGTGGTTTGGCAGTAGGTGCTCAAAAACATTAACTTTAGACCACTTTTACTTCTTGACTCAAGCAAATTCATTGATAAACTTAAAAATGAAATGTAAAATGTAACAGAAAAGAATGTATTGGCAGTATAAAATTACCTACAGCTCCTGGTATTCCCAGCTGGTCTCCCATCCAAGTACTAACCAGGCCCAACACTGCATAGTTTCCAAGATCAGACGAGATTGGGCATGTCCAGTGTGGTTTGGCTGTAGGTGCTCAAATACATTAACTTTAGACCTGTTTTACTTCTTAACTCAAGTAAATTCATTGATAAGTTGAAAAAATTAATTGTAAAATGTAATAGAAAAGAATGTTATGGCAGTATAAAATTACCTACAGCACCTGGTATTCCCAAGTGGTTTCCCATCCAAGTACTAACCATGCCCAACACTGCATAGCTTCCAAGATCAGACGACATTGGCCATGTCCAGTGTGGTTTGGCTGTACATGCTCAAAAATATTAACTTTAGACCTCTTTTACTTCTTAACTCAAGTAAATTCATTCATAAGTTGAAAAAATTTAATGTAAAATGTAATAGAAAAGAATGTTATGGCTGCATAAAATTACATACAGCACTTGGTATTTCCAGGTGGACTCACATCCAAGTACTAACCAGGCCCAACACTGCATAGCTTCCAAGATCAGACGAGATTGGGCATGTCCAGGGTGGTTTGGCTGTAGGTGCTCAAAAACATTAACTTTAGACCTCTATTACTTCTTAACTCAAGGAAATTCATTGATAAGTTGAAAAAATTAAATGTAAAATGTAATAGAAAAGAATGTTTTGGCTGTATAAAATTACCTACAGCACCTTGTATTCCCAGGTGTTTTCCAATCCAAGTACAAACCAGGCACAACACTGCATAGCTTCCAAGATCAGATGAGATTGGGCATGTCCAGTGTGGTTTGGCTGTAGGTGCTCAAAAGCATTAAATTTAGACCTCTATTACTTCTTAACTCAAGTAAATTCATTGATAAGTTGAAAAAATTAAATGTAAAATGTAATAGAAAAGAATGTTATAGCTGTATAAAATTACCTACAGCACCTTGAATTCCCAGGTGGTCTCCCATCCAAGTACTAACCAGGCCCAACACTGCATAGCTTCCAAGATCAGATGAGATTGGGAAGGTCCAGTGTGGTTTGACTGTAAGTGCTCAAAAACATTAACTTTAGACCTCTTTTACTTCTTAACTCAAGTAAATTCTTTGATAAGTTGAAAAAATTAAATGTAAAATTTAATAGAAAACAATGTTATGGCAGTATAAAATTACCTACAGCACCTGGTATTCCCAGGTGGTCTCCCATTCAAATACTACCCAGGCCCAACACTGCATAGCTTCCAAGATCAGATGAGATTGGGAAGGTCCAGTGTGGTTTGACTGTAGGTGCTCAAAAACATTAACTTTAGACCTCTTTTACTTCTTAACTCAAGTAAATTCATTGATAAGTTGAAAAAATTAAATGTAAAATTTAATAGAAAAGAATGTTATGGCAGTATAAAATTACCTACAGCACCTGGTATTCCCAGGTGGTCTCCCATTCAAATACTAACCAGGCCCAACACTGCATAGCTTCCAAGATCAGACAAGATTGGGCATGTCCAGTGTGGTTTGGCTGTAGGCGCTCAAAAACATTAACTTTAGACCTCTTTTACTTCTTAACTCAAGTAAATTCATTGATAAGTTGAAAAAATTAAATGTAAAATGTAATAGAAAAGAATGTTATGTCAGTATAAAATTACCTACAGCATCTGGTATTCTCCGGTGGTCTCCAATCCAAGTACTAACCAGGCCCAACACTGCATAGCTTCCAAGATCAGACGAGATTGGGCATGTCCAGTGTGGTTTGACTGTAGGTGCTCAAAAACATTAACTTAAGACCTCTTTTACTTCTTAACTCAAGTAAATTCATTAATAAGTTTAAAAATGAAATGTAAAATGTAACAGAAAAGAATGTCATGGCAGTATAAAATTACCTACAGCTCCTGATATTCGCAGGTGGTCTCCCATCCAAGTTCTAACCTGGCCCAACACTGCATAGCTCCCAAGATCAGACGAGATTGGGAATGTCCAGTGTGGTCTGGCTGGAGGTGTTCAAACACCTTAATTTTAGAACTCTTTTACTTCTTGACTCAAGTAAATTCATTGATAAGCTTAAAAATGAAATGTAAAATGTAACAGAAAAGAATGTTATGGCAGTATAAAATTAGCTACAGCTCCTGGTATTCCCAGCTGGTCTCCCATCCAAGTACTAACCAGGCCCAACACTGCATAGCTTCCAAGATCAGACGAGATAGGGCAAGTCCAGTGTGGTTTGGCTGTAGGCACCAAAAAACCTTAACTTTAGAACTCTTTTACGTCTTAACTCAAGTAAATTCATTGATAAGTTGAAAAAATTTAATGTAAAATGTAACAGAAAAAAATGTTATGGCTGTATAAAATTACCTACTGCACCTGGTAATCCCGGGTGGTTTCCCATCCAAGTACTAACCATGCCCAACACTGCATAGCTTCCAAGATCAGACGACATTGGCCATGTCCAGTTGGTTTGGCTGTACATGCTCAAAAATATTAACTTTAGACCTCTTTTACTTCTTAACTCAAGTAAATTCATTGATAAGTTGTAAAAATGTAATGTAAAATGTAATAGAAAAGAATGTTATGGCTGCATAAAATTACCTACAGCACTTGGTATTCCCAGGAGGACTCACATGCATGCAAGTACTAACCAGGCCCAACACTGCATAGCTTCCAAGATCAGACGAGATTGGGAATGTCCAGGGTGGTTTGGCTGTATGTGCTCAAAAACATTAACTTTAGACCTCTATTACTTCTTAACTCATGTAAATTCATTGATAAGTTGAAAAAATTAAATGTAAAATGTAATAGAAAAGAATGTTATGGCAGTATAAAACTACCTTCTCCACCTGGTTTTCCCAGGTGGTCTCCCATCCAAGTACTGACCAGGACCAACACTGCATAGCTACCAAGATCAAATTAGATTGGGCATGTCCAGTGTAGATTGGCTGTAGGTGCTCAAAAGCATTGACTTTAGACCTCTTTTACTTCTTAACTCAAGGAAATTCATTGACAAGTTGAAAAAATTATATGTAAAATGTAATAGAAAAGAATGTTATGGCAGTATAAAACGACCTACAGCACCTGGTATTCCCAGGTGGTCTCCCATCCAAGTACGAACCAGGCCCAACACTGCATAGCTTCCAAGATCAGACGAGATTGGGCATGTCCAGTGTGGTTTGGCTGTAGGTGCTCAAAAACATTAACTTTAGACCTCTTTTACTTCTTAACTCAAGTAAATTCAATGATAAGTTGAAAAAATTAAATGTAAAATGTAATAGAAAAGAATGTAATGGCAGTATAAAATTACCTACAGCACCTGATATTCCCAGGTGGTCTCCCATCCAAGTACTAACCAGGCCCAACACTGCATAGTTTCCAAGATCAAACGAGATTGGACATGTCCAGTGTGGTTTTGCTGTAGGTGCTCAAAACCCTTAACTTTAGACCTCTTTTACTTCTTAACTCAAGTAAATTCATTGATAAGTTGAAAAAATTAAATGTAAAATGTAATAGAAAAGAATGTTATGGCAGTATAAAATTACTTACAGCACCTGGTATTCCCAGGTGGTCTCCCATCCACGTAATAACCATGCCCAACACTGCACAGCTTCCAAGATCAGACAACATTGGCCATGTCCAGTGTGGTTTGGCTCTAGGTGCTCAAAAACATGAACTTTAGACCTCTTTTACTTCTTAACTCAAGTAAATTTATTGAAAAGTTGAAAAAATTAAATGTAAAATGTAATAGAAAAGAATGTTATGTCAGTATAAAAGTTCCTACAGCATCTGGTATTCCCAGGTGGTCTCCCATCCAAGTACTAACCAGGCCCAACACTGCATAGCTTCCAAGATCAGATGAGATTGGGCATGTCCAGTGTGGTTTGGCTGTAGGTGCTCAAAAACATTAACTTTAGACCTCTTTTACTTCTTAACTCAAGTAAATTCATTGATAAGTTGAAAAAATTAAATGTAAAATGTAATAGAAAAGAATGTTTTGGCTGTATAAAATTACTTATAGCATCTGGTATTCCCAGGTGGTCTCCCATCCAAATACTAACCAGGCCCAACACTGCATAGCTTCCAAGATCAGACGAGATTGGGCATGTCCAGTGTGGATTGGCTGTAGGTGCTCAAAAAACTTAACTTTAGACCTCTATTACTTCTTAACTCAAGTAAATTCATTGATAAGTTGAAAAAATTAAATGTAAAATGTAATAGAAAAGAATGTTATGGCAGTATAAAATTACTTACAGCACCTGGTATTCCCAGGTGGTCTCCCATCCACGTAATAACCATGCCCAACACTGCACAGCTTCCAAGATCAGACAACATTGGGCATGTCCAGTGTGGTTTGGCTGTAGGTGCTCAAAAACATTAACTTTAGACCTCTTTTACTTCTTAATTCATGTAAATTCATTGATAAGTTGAAAAAATGAAATGTAAAATGTAATAGAAAAGAATGTTAGTTCAGTATAAAATTACCTACAGCACCTGGTATTCCCAGGTGGTCTCCCATTCAAGTACTAACCAGGCCCAACACTGCATAGCTACCAAGATCAAATGAGATTGGGCATGTCCAGTGTAGATTGGCTGTAGGTGCTCAAAAGCATTATCTTTAGACCTCTATTACTTCTTAACTCAAGTAAATTCATTGATAAGTTCAAAAAATTAAATGTAAAATGTAATAGAAAAGAATGTTATGGCAGTATAAAATTACCTACAGCACTTGTTATTCCCAGGTGGTTTCCCATCCAAGTACTAACCATGCCCAACACTGCATAGCTTCCAAGATCAGACGACATTGGCCATGTCCAGTGTGGTTTGGCTGTACGTGCTCAAAAATATTAACTTTAGACCTCTTTTACTTCTTAACTCAAGTAAATTCATTGATAAGTTGAAAAAATTTAATGTAAAATGTAATAGAAAAGAATGTTATGGCAGTATAAAATTACCTACAGCACCTGGTATTCCCAGGTGGTCTCCCATTCAAATACTAACCAGGCCCAACACTGCATAGCTTCCAAGATCAGATGAGATTGGGCATGTCCAGTGTGGTTTGGCTGTAGGCGCTCAAAAACATTAACTTTAGACCTCTTTTACTTCTTAACTCAAGTAAATTCATTGATAAGTTGAAAAAATTAAATGTAAAATGTAATAGAAAAGAATGTTATGTCAGTATAAAATTACCTACAGCATCTGGTATTCACCGGTGGTCTCCCATCCAAGTACTAACCAGGCCCAACACTGCAAAGCTTCCAAGATCGGACGAGATTGGGCATGTCCAGTGTGGTTTGACTGTAGGTACTCAAAACCTTTAACTTTAGACCTCTTTTACTTCTTAACTCAAGAAAATTTATTGATAAGTTGAAAAATGAAATGTAAAATGTAACAGAAAAGAATGTTATGGCAGTATAAAATTACCTACAGCTCCTGATATTCGCAGGTGGTCTCCCATCCAAGTACTAACCTGGCCCAACACTGCATAGCTTCCAAGATCAGACAAGATTGGGCATGTCCAGTGTGGTCTGGCTGTAGGTGTTTAAACACCTTAATTTTAGAACTCTTTTACTTCTTAACTCAAGAAAATTCATTGATAAGTTGAAAAAATTTAATGTAAAATGTAATAGAAAAGAATGTTATGGCTGTATAAAATTACCTACAGCACCTGGTATTCCCAGGTGGTCTCCCATCCAAGTACTAACCAGGCCCAACACTGCATAGCTTCCAAGATCAGATGAGATTGGGCATGTCCAGTGCGGTTTGGCTGTAGGTGCTCAAAAACATTAACTTTAGACCTCTTTTACTTCTTAACTCAAGTAAATTCATTGATAAGTTGAAAAAATTAAATGTAAAATGTAATAGAAAAGAATGTTTTGGCTGTATAAATTTACCTACAGCACCTGGTATTCCCAGGTGGTCTCTCATCCAAATACTAACCAGGCCCAACACTGCATAGCTTCCAAGATCAGACGAGATTGGGAATGTCCAGTGTGGATTGGCTGTAGGTGCTCAAAAACATTAACTTTAGACCTCTTTTACTTCTTAACTCAAGTAAATTCATTGATAAGTTGAAAAAATTAAATGTAAAATGTAATAGAAAAGAATGTTATGGCAGTATAAAATTACTTACAGCACCTGGTATTCCCAGGTGTTCTCCCATCCACGTAATAACCATGCCCAACACTGCACAGCTTCCAAGATCAGACAACATTGGCCATGTCCAGTGTGGTTTGGCTGTAGGTGCTCAAATACATTAACTTTATACCTCTTTTACTTCTTAACTCAAGTAAATTCATTGATAAGTTGAAAAAATGAAATGTAAAATGTAATAGAAGGGAATGTTATGGCAGTATAAAATTACCTACAGCACCTGGTATTCCCAGGTGGTCTCCCATCCAAGTACTAACCAGGCCCAACACTGCATAGCTACCAAGATCAAATGAGATTGGGCATGTCCAGTGTAGATTGGCTGTAGGTGCTCAAAAGCATTAACTTTAGACCTCTATTACTTCTTAACTCAAGTAAATTCATTGATAAGTTGAAAAAATGTAATGTAAAATGTAATAGAAAAGAATGTTATGGCTGCATAAAATTACCTACAGCACCTGGTATTCCCAAGTGGACAAACATCCAAGTGCTAACCAGGCCCAACACTGCATAGCTTCCAAGATCAGACGAGATTGGGCATGTCCAGGGTGGTTTGGCAGTAGGTGCTCAAAAACATTAACTTTAGACCACTTTTACTTCTTGACTCAAGCAAATTCATTGATAAACTTAAAAATGAAATGTAAAATGTAACAGAAAAGAATGTATTGGCAGTATAAAATTACCTACAGCTCCTGGTATTCCCAGCTGGTCTCCCATCCAAGTACTAACCAGGCCCAACACTGCATAGTTTCCAAGATCAGACGAGATTGGGCATGTCCAGTGTGGTTTGGCTGTAGGTGCTCAAATACATTAACTTTAGACCTGTTTTACTTCTTAACTCAAGTAAATTCATTGATAAGTTGAAAAAATTAATTGTAAAATGTAATAGAAAAGAATGTTATGGCAGTATAAAATTACCTACAGCACCTGGTATTCCCAAGTGGTTTCCCATCCAAGTACTAACCATGCCCAACACTGCATAGCTTCCAAGATCAGACGACATTGGCCATGTCCAGTGTGGTTTGGCTGTACATGCTCAAAAATATTAACTTTAGACCTCTTTTACTTCTTAACTCAAGTAAATTCATTCATAAGTTGAAAAAATTTAATGTAAAATGTAATAGAAAAGAATGTTATGGCTGCATAAAATTACATACAGCACTTGGTATTTCCAGGTGGACTCACATCCAAGTACTAACCAGGCCCAACACTGCATAGCTTCCAAGATCAGACGAGATTGGGCATGTCCAGGGTGGTTTGGCTGTAGGTGCTCAAAAACATTAACTTTAGACCTCTATTACTTCTTAACTCAAGGAAATTCATTGATAAGTTGAAAAAATTAAATGTAAAATGTAATAGAAAAGAATGTTTTGGCTGTATAAAATTACCTACAGCACCTTGTATTCCCAGGTGTTTTCCAATCCAAGTACAAACCAGGCACAACACTGCATAGCTTCCAAGATCAGATGAGATTGGGCATGTCCAGTGTGGTTTGGCTGTAGGTGCTCAAAAGCATTAAATTTAGACCTCTATTACTTCTTAACTCAAGTAAATTCATTGATAAGTTGAAAAAATTAAATGTAAAATGTAATAGAAAAGAATGTTATAGCTGTATAAAATTACCTACAGCACCTTGAATTCCCAGGTGGTCTCCCATCCAAGTACTAACCAGGCCCAACACTGCATAGCTTCCAAGATCAGATGAGATTGGGAAGGTCCAGTGTGGTTTGACTGTAAGTGCTCAAAAACATTAACTTTAGACCTCTTTTACTTCTTAACTCAAGTAAATTCTTTGATAAGTTGAAAAAATTAAATGTAAAATTTAATAGAAAACAATGTTATGGCAGTATAAAATTACCTACAGCACCTGGTATTCCCAGGTGGTCTCCCATTCAAATACTACCCAGGCCCAACACTGCATAGCTTCCAAGATCAGATGAGATTGGGAAGGTCCAGTGTGGTTTGACTGTAGGTGCTCAAAAACATTAACTTTAGACCTCTTTTACTTCTTAACTCAAGTAAATTCATTGATAAGTTGAAAAAATTAAATGTAAAATTTAATAGAAAAGAATGTTATGGCAGTATAAAATTACCTACAGCACCTGGTATTCCCAGGTGGTCTCCCATTCAAATACTAACCAGGCCCAACACTGCATAGCTTCCAAGATCAGACAAGATTGGGCATGTCCAGTGTGGTTTGGCTGTAGGCGCTCAAAAACATTAACTTTAGACCTCTTTTACTTCTTAACTCAAGTAAATTCATTGATAAGTTGAAAAAATTAAATGTAAAATGTAATAGAAAAGAATGTTATGTCAGTATAAAATTACCTACAGCATCTGGTATTCTCCGGTGGTCTCCAATCCAAGTACTAACCAGGCCCAACACTGCATAGCTTCCAAGATCAGACGAGATTGGGCATGTCCAGTGTGGTTTGACTGTAGGTGCTCAAAAACATTAACTTAAGACCTCTTTTACTTCTTAACTCAAGTAAATTCATTAATAAGTTTAAAAATGAAATGTAAAATGTAACAGAAAAGAATGTCATGGCAGTATAAAATTACCTACAGCTCCTGATATTCGCAGGTGGTCTCCCATCCAAGTTCTAACCTGGCCCAACACTGCATAGCTCCCAAGATCAGACGAGATTGGGAATGTCCAGTGTGGTCTGGCTGGAGGTGTTCAAACACCTTAATTTTAGAACTCTTTTACTTCTTGACTCAAGTAAATTCATTGATAAGCTTAAAAATGAAATGTAAAATGTAACAGAAAAGAATGTTATGGCAGTATAAAATTAGCTACAGCTCCTGGTATTCCCAGCTGGTCTCCCATCCAAGTACTAACCAGGCCCAACACTGCATAGCTTCCAAGATCAGACGAGATAGGGCAAGTCCAGTGTGGTTTGGCTGTAGGCACCAAAAAACCTTAACTTTAGAACTCTTTTACGTCTTAACTCAAGTAAATTCATTGATAAGTTGAAAAAATTTAATGTAAAATGTAACAGAAAAAAATGTTATGGCTGTATAAAATTACCTACTGCACCTGGTAATCCCGGGTGGTTTCCCATCCAAGTACTAACCATGCCCAACACTGCATAGCTTCCAAGATCAGACGACATTGGCCATGTCCAGTTGGTTTGGCTGTACATGCTCAAAAATATTAACTTTAGACCTCTTTTACTTCTTAACTCAAGTAAATTCATTGATAAGTTGTAAAAATGTAATGTAAAATGTAATAGAAAAGAATGTTATGGCTGCATAAAATTACCTACAGCACTTGGTATTCCCAGGAGGACTCACATGCATGCAAGTACTAACCAGGCCCAACACTGCATAGCTTCCAAGATCAGACGAGATTGGGAATGTCCAGGGTGGTTTGGCTGTATGTGCTCAAAAACATTAACTTTAGACCTCTATTACTTCTTAACTCATGTAAATTCATTGATAAGTTGAAAAAATTAAATGTAAAATGTAATAGAAAAGAATGTTATGGCAGTATAAAACTACCTTCTCCACCTGGTTTTCCCAGGTGGTCTCCCATCCAAGTACTGACCAGGACCAACACTGCATAGCTACCAAGATCAAATTAGATTGGGCATGTCCAGTGTAGATTGGCTGTAGGTGCTCAAAAGCATTGACTTTAGACCTCTTTTACTTCTTAACTCAAGGAAATTCATTGACAAGTTGAAAAAATTATATGTAAAATGTAATAGAAAAGAATGTTATGGCAGTATAAAACGACCTACAGCACCTGGTATTCCCAGGTGGTCTCCCATCCAAGTACGAACCAGGCCCAACACTGCATAGCTTCCAAGATCAGACGAGATTGGGCATGTCCAGTGTGGTTTGGCTGTAGGTGCTCAAAAACATTAACTTTAGACCTCTTTTACTTCTTAACTCAAGTAAATTCAATGATAAGTTGAAAAAATTAAATGTAAAATGTAATAGAAAAGAATGTAATGGCAGTATAAAATTACCTACAGCACCTGATATTCCCAGGTGGTCTCCCATCCAAGTACTAACCAGGCCCAACACTGCATAGTTTCCAAGATCAAACGAGATTGGACATGTCCAGTGTGGTTTTGCTGTAGGTGCTCAAAACCCTTAACTTTAGACCTCTTTTACTTCTTAACTCAAGTAAATTCATTGATAAGTTGAAAAAATTAAATGTAAAATGTAATAGAAAAGAATGTTATGGCAGTATAAAATTACTTACAGCACCTGGTATTCCCAGGTGGTCTCCCATCCACGTAATAACCATGCCCAACACTGCACAGCTTCCAAGATCAGACAACATTGGCCATGTCCAGTGTGGTTTGGCTCTAGGTGCTCAAAAACATGAACTTTAGACCTCTTTTACTTCTTAACTCAAGTAAATTTATTGAAAAGTTGAAAAAATTAAATGTAAAATGTAATAGAAAAGAATGTTATGTCAGTATAAAAGTTCCTACAGCATCTGGTATTCCCAGGTGGTCTCCCATCCAAGTACTAACCAGGCCCAACACTGCATAGCTTCCAAGATCAGATGAGATTGGGCATGTCCAGTGTGGTTTGGCTGTAGGTGCTCAAAAACATTAACTTTAGACCTCTTTTACTTCTTAACTCAAGTAAATTCATTGATAAGTTGAAAAAATTAAATGTAAAATGTAATAGAAAAGAATGTTTTGGCTGTATAAAATTACTTATAGCATCTGGTATTCCCAGGTGGTCTCCCATCCAAATACTAACCAGGCCCAACACTGCATAGCTTCCAAGATCAGACGAGATTGGGCATGTCCAGTGTGGATTGGCTGTAGGTGCTCAAAAAACTTAACTTTAGACCTCTATTACTTCTTAACTCAAGTAAATTCATTGATAAGTTGAAAAAATTAAATGTAAAATGTAATAGAAAAGAATGTTATGGCAGTATAAAATTACTTACAGCACCTGGTATTCCCAGGTGGTCTCCCATCCACGTAATAACCATGCCCAACACTGCACAGCTTCCAAGATCAGACAACATTGGGCATGTCCAGTGTGGTTTGGCTGTAGGTGCTCAAAAACATTAACTTTAGACCTCTTTTACTTCTTAATTCATGTAAATTCATTGATAAGTTGAAAAAATGAAATGTAAAATGTAATAGAAAAGAATGTTAGTTCAGTATAAAATTACCTACAGCACCTGGTATTCCCAGGTGGTCTCCCATTCAAGTACTAACCAGGCCCAACACTGCATAGCTACCAAGATCAAATGAGATTGGGCATGTCCAGTGTAGATTGGCTGTAGGTGCTCAAAAGCATTATCTTTAGACCTCTATTACTTCTTAACTCAAGTAAATTCATTGATAAGTTCAAAAAATTAAATGTAAAATGTAATAGAAAAGAATGTTATGGCAGTATAAAATTACCTACAGCACTTGTTATTCCCAGGTGGTTTCCCATCCAAGTACTAACCATGCCCAACACTGCATAGCTTCCAAGATCAGACGACATTGGCCATGTCCAGTGTGGTTTGGCTGTACGTGCTCAAAAATATTAACTTTAGACCTCTTTTACTTCTTAACTCAAGTAAATTCATTGATAAGTTGAAAAAATTTAATGTAAAATGTAATAGAAAAGAATGTTATGGCAGTATAAAATTACCTACAGCACCTGGTATTCCCAGGTGGTCTCCCATTCAAATACTAACCAGGCCCAACACTGCATAGCTTCCAAGATCAGATGAGATTGGGCATGTCCAGTGTGGTTTGGCTGTAGGCGCTCAAAAACATTAACTTTAGACCTCTTTTACTTCTTAACTCAAGTAAATTCATTGATAAGTTGAAAAAATTAAATGTAAAATGTAATAGAAAAGAATGTTATGTCAGTATAAAATTACCTACAGCATCTGGTATTCACCGGTGGTCTCCCATCCAAGTACTAACCAGGCCCAACACTGCAAAGCTTCCAAGATCGGACGAGATTGGGCATGTCCAGTGTGGTTTGACTGTAGGTACTCAAAACCTTTAACTTTAGACCTCTTTTACTTCTTAACTCAAGAAAATTTATTGATAAGTTGAAAAATGAAATGTAAAATGTAACAGAAAAGAATGTTATGGCAGTATAAAATTACCTACAGCTCCTGATATTCGCAGGTGGTCTCCCATCCAAGTACTAACCTGGCCCAACACTGCATAGCTTCCAAGATCAGACAAGATTGGGCATGTCCAGTGTGGTCTGGCTGTAGGTGTTTAAACACCTTAATTTTAGAACTCTTTTACTTCTTAACTCAAGAAAATTCATTGATAAGTTGAAAAAATTTAATGTAAAATGTAATAGAAAAGAATGTTATGGCTGTATAAAATTACCTACAGCACCTGGTATTCCCAGGTGGTCTCCCATCCAAGTACTAACCAGGCCCAACACTGCATAGCTTCCAAGATCAGATGAGATTGGGCATGTCCAGTGCGGTTTGGCTGTAGGTGCTCAAAAACATTAACTTTAGACCTCTTTTACTTCTTAACTCAAGTAAATTCATTGATAAGTTGAAAAAATTAAATGTAAAATGTAATAGAAAAGAATGTTTTGGCTGTATAAATTTACCTACAGCACCTGGTATTCCCAGGTGGTCTCTCATCCAAATACTAACCAGGCCCAACACTGCATAGCTTCCAAGATCAGACGAGATTGGGAATGTCCAGTGTGGATTGGCTGTAGGTGCTCAAAAACATTAACTTTAGACCTCTTTTACTTCTTAACTCAAGTAAATTCATTGATAAGTTGAAAAAATTAAATGTAAAATGTAATAGAAAAGAATGTTATGGCAGTATAAAATTACTTACAGCACCTGGTATTCCCAGGTGTTCTCCCATCCACGTAATAACCATGCCCAACACTGCACAGCTTCCAAGATCAGACAACATTGGCCATGTCCAGTGTGGTTTGGCTGTAGGTGCTCAAATACATTAACTTTATACCTCTTTTACTTCTTAACTCAAGTAAATTCATTGATAAGTTGAAAAAATGAAATGTAAAATGTAATAGAAGGGAATGTTATGGCAGTATAAAATTACCTACAGCACCTGGTATTCCCAGGTGGTCTCCCATCCAAGTACTAACCAGGCCCAACACTGCATAGCTACCAAGATCAAATGAGATTGGGCATGTCCAGTGTAGATTGGCTGTAGGTGCTCAAAAGCATTAACTTTAGACCTCTATTACTTCTTAACTCAAGTAAATTCATTGATAAGTTGAAAAAATGTAATGTAAAATGTAATAGAAAAGAATGTTATGGCTGCATAAAATTACCTACAGCACCTGGTATTCCCAAGTGGACAAACATCCAAGTGCTAACCAGGCCCAACACTGCATAGCTTCCAAGATCAGACGAGATTGGGCATGTCCAGGGTGGTTTGGCAGTAGGTGCTCAAAAACATTAACTTTAGACCACTTTTACTTCTTGACTCAAGCAAATTCATTGATAAACTTAAAAATGAAATGTAAAATGTAACAGAAAAGAATGTATTGGCAGTATAAAATTACCTACAGCTCCTGGTATTCCCAGCTGGTCTCCCATCCAAGTACTAACCAGGCCCAACACTGCATAGTTTCCAAGATCAGACGAGATTGGGCATGTCCAGTGTGGTTTGGCTGTAGGTGCTCAAATACATTAACTTTAGACCTGTTTTACTTCTTAACTCAAGTAAATTCATTGATAAGTTGAAAAAATTAATTGTAAAATGTAATAGAAAAGAATGTTATGGCAGTATAAAATTACCTACAGCACCTGGTATTCCCAAGTGGTTTCCCATCCAAGTACTAACCATGCCCAACACTGCATAGCTTCCAAGATCAGACGACATTGGCCATGTCCAGTGTGGTTTGGCTGTACATGCTCAAAAATATTAACTTTAGACCTCTTTTACTTCTTAACTCAAGTAAATTCATTCATAAGTTGAAAAAATTTAATGTAAAATGTAATAGAAAAGAATGTTATGGCTGCATAAAATTACATACAGCACTTGGTATTTCCAGGTGGACTCACATCCAAGTACTAACCAGGCCCAACACTGCATAGCTTCCAAGATCAGACGAGATTGGGCATGTCCAGGGTGGTTTGGCTGTAGGTGCTCAAAAACATTAACTTTAGACCTCTATTACTTCTTAACTCAAGGAAATTCATTGATAAGTTGAAAAAATTAAATGTAAAATGTAATAGAAAAGAATGTTTTGGCTGTATAAAATTACCTACAGCACCTTGTATTCCCAGGTGTTTTCCAATCCAAGTACAAACCAGGCACAACACTGCATAGCTTCCAAGATCAGATGAGATTGGGCATGTCCAGTGTGGTTTGGCTGTAGGTGCTCAAAAGCATTAAATTTAGACCTCTATTACTTCTTAACTCAAGTAAATTCATTGATAAGTTGAAAAAATTAAATGTAAAATGTAATAGAAAAGAATGTTATAGCTGTATAAAATTACCTACAGCACCTTGAATTCCCAGGTGGTCTCCCATCCAAGTACTAACCAGGCCCAACACTGCATAGCTTCCAAGATCAGATGAGATTGGGAAGGTCCAGTGTGGTTTGACTGTAAGTGCTCAAAAACATTAACTTTAGACCTCTTTTACTTCTTAACTCAAGTAAATTCTTTGATAAGTTGAAAAAATTAAATGTAAAATTTAATAGAAAACAATGTTATGGCAGTATAAAATTACCTACAGCACCTGGTATTCCCAGGTGGTCTCCCATTCAAATACTACCCAGGCCCAACACTGCATAGCTTCCAAGATCAGATGAGATTGGGAAGGTCCAGTGTGGTTTGACTGTAGGTGCTCAAAAACATTAACTTTAGACCTCTTTTACTTCTTAACTCAAGTAAATTCATTGATAAGTTGAAAAAATTAAATGTAAAATTTAATAGAAAAGAATGTTATGGCAGTATAAAATTACCTACAGCACCTGGTATTCCCAGGTGGTCTCCCATTCAAATACTAACCAGGCCCAACACTGCATAGCTTCCAAGATCAGACAAGATTGGGCATGTCCAGTGTGGTTTGGCTGTAGGCGCTCAAAAACATTAACTTTAGACCTCTTTTATTTCTTAACTCAAGTAAATTCATTGATAAGTTGAAAAAATTAAATGTAAAATGTAATAGAAAAGAATGTTATGTCAGTATAAAATTACCTACAGCATCTGGTATTCTCCGGTGGTCTCCAATCCAAGTACTAACCAGGCCCAACACTGCATAGCTTCCAAGATCAGACGAGATTGGGCATGTCCAGTGTGGTTTGACTGTAGGTGCTCAAAAACATTAACTTAAGACCTCTTTTACTTCTTAACTCAAGTAAATTCATTAATAAGTTTAAAAATGAAATGTAAAATGTAACAGAAAAGAATGTCATGGCAGTATAAAATTACCTACAGCTCCTGATATTCGCAGGTGGTCTCCCATCCAAGTTCTAACCTGGCCCAACACTGCATAGCTTCCAAGATCAGACGAGATTGGGAATGTCCAGTGTGGTCTGGCTGGAGGTGTTCAAACACCTTAATTTTAGAACTCTTTTACTTCTTGACTCAAGTAAATTCATTGATAAGCTTAAAAATGAAATGTAAAATGTAACAGAAAAGAATGTTATGGCAGTATAAAATTAGCTACAGCTCCTGGTATTCCCAGCTGGTCTCCCATCCAAGTACTAACCAGGCCCAACACTGCATAGCTTCCAAGATCAGACGAGATAGGGCAAGTCCAGTGTGGTTTGGCTGTAGGCGCCAAAAAACCTTAACTTTAGAACTCTTTTACGTCTTAACTCAAGTAAATTCATTGATAAGTTGAAAAAATTTAATGTAAAATGTAACAGAAAAAAATGTTATGGCTGTATAAAATTACCTACTGCACCTGGTAATCCCGGGTGGTTTCCCATCCAAGTACTAACCATGCCCAACACTGCATAGCTTCCAAGATCAGACGACATTGGCCATGTCCAGTTGGTTTGGCTGTACATGCTCAAAAATATTAACTTTAGACCTCTTTTACTTCTTAACTCAAGTAAATTCATTGATAAGTTGAAAAAATGTAATGTAAAATGTAATAGAAAAGAATGTTATGGCTGCATAAAATTACCTACAGCACTTGGTATTCCCAGGAGGACTCACATGCATGCAAGTACTAACCAGGCCCAACACTGCATAGCTTCCAAGATCAGACGAGATTGGGAATGTCCAGGGTGGTTTGGCTGTATGTGCTCAAAAACATTAACTTTAGACCTCTATTACTTCTTAACTCATGTAAATTCATTGATAAGTTGAAAAAATTAAATGTAAAATGTAATAGAAAAGAATGTTATGGCAGTATAAAACTACCTTCTCCACCTGGTTTTCCCAGGTGGTCTCCCATCCAAGTACTGACCAGGACCAACACTGCATAGCTACCAAGATCAAATTAGATTGGGCATGTCCAGTGTAGATTGGCTGTAGGTGCTCAAAAGCATTGACTTTAGACCTCTTTTACTTCTTAACTCAAGGAAATTCATTGACAAGTTGAAAAAATTATATGTAAAATGTAATAGAAAAGAATGTTATGGCAGTATAAAACGACCTACAGCACCTGGTATTCCCAGGTGGTCTCCCATCCAAGTACGAACCAGGCCCAACACTGCATAGCTTCCAAGATCAGACGAGATTGGGCATGTCCAGTGTGGTTTGGCTGTAGGTGCTAAAAACAATAACTTTAGACCTCTTTTACTTCTTAACTCAAGTAAATTCAATGATAAGTTGAAAAAATTAAATGTAAAATGTAATAGAAAAGAATGTAATGGCAGTATAAAATTACCTACAGCACCTGATATTCCCAGGTGGTCTCCCATCCAAGTACTAACCAGGCCCAACACTGCATAGTTTCCAAGATCAAACGAGATTGGACATGTCCAGTGTGGTTTTGCTGTAGGTGCTCAAAACCCTTAACTTTAGACCTCTTTTACTTCTTAACTCAAGTAAATTCATTGATAAGTTGAAAAAATTAAATGTAAAATGTAATAGAAATGAATGTTTTGGCTGTATAAAATTACCTACAGCACCTGGTATTCCCAGGTCGTTTCCCATCCAAGTACTAACCAGGCCCAACACTGCATAGATTCCAAGATCAGACGAGATTGGGCATATCCAGTGTGTTTTGTCTGTAGGTGCTCAAAAGCATTAAATTTAGACCTCTATTACTTCTTAACTCAAGTAAATTCATTGATAAGTTGAAAAAATTAAATGTAAACTGTAATAGAAAAGAATGTTATGGCTGTATAAAATGACCTACAGCACCTGGTATTCCCAGGTGGTCTCCCATCCAAGTACTAACCAGGCCCAACACTGCATAGCTTCCAAGATCAGATGAGATTGGGCATGTCCAGTGTGGTTTGACTGTAGGTGCTCAAAAACATTAATTTTAGACCTCTTTTACTACTTAACTCAAGTAAATTCATTGATAAGTTGAAAAAATTAAATGTAAAATTTAATAGAAAAGAATGTTATTGCAGTATAAAATTACCTACAGCACCTGGTATTCCCAGATAGTCTCCCATTCAAATACTAACCAGGCCCAACACTGCATAGCTTCCAAGATCAGACGAGATTGGGCATGTCCAGTGTGGTTTGGCTGTTGGCGCTCAAAAACATTAACTTTAGACCTCTTTTACTTCTTACCTCAAGTAAATTCATTGATAAGTTGAAAAAATTAAATGTAAAATGTAATAGAAAAGAATGTTATGTAAGTATAAAATTACCTACAGCATCTGCTATTCCCAGGTGGTCTCCCATCCAAATTCTAACCAGGCCGAACACTGCATAGCTTCCAAGATTAGACGAGATTGGGCATGTCCAGTTTGGTTTGACTGTAGGTGCTCAAAAACTTTAACTTTAGACCTCTTTTACTTCTTAACTCAAGTAAATTCATTGATAAGTTTAAAAATGAAATGTAAAATGTAACAGAAAAGAATGTTATGGCAGTATAAAATTACCTACAGCTCCTGGTATTCCCAGGTGGTCTCCCATCCAAGTACTAACCAGGCCCAACACTGTATAGTTTCCAATATCAGATGAGATTGGGCATGTCCAGTGTGGTTTGGCTGTAGGTGCTCAAATACATTAACTTTAGACCTCTTTTACTTCTTTACTCAAGAAAATT
Source organism: Taudactylus pleione (assembly GCA_031769625.1). Taxonomy (NCBI): domain Eukaryota; kingdom Metazoa; phylum Chordata; class Amphibia; order Anura; family Myobatrachidae; genus Taudactylus; species Taudactylus pleione. The sequence goes on along the minus strand of JAUIMM010000965.1, from coordinate 5,917,215 downwards.
CATTGATAAGTTGAAAAAATTAAAGGTAAAATGTAATAGAAAAGAATGTTATGGCTGCATAAAAATACCTACAGCACCTGGGATTCCCAGGTGGTCTCCCAACCATGTACTAACCAGGCCCAACACTGCATAGCTTCCAAGATCAGAAGAGATTGAGCATGTCCTGTGTGGTTTGGCTGTAGGTGCTCAAAAGCATTAAATTTAGACATCTATTACTTCTTAACTCATGTAAATTCATTGATAAGTTGAAAAAATGAAATGTAAAATGTAATTGAAAAGAATGTTATGGCAGTATAAAATTACCTACAGCACCTGGTATTCCCAGGTGGACTCCCATCCACATAATAACCATGCCCAACACTGCACAGCTTCCAAGATCAGACGACATTGGCCATGTCCAGTGTGGTTTGGCTGTAGGTGCTCAAAAACATTAACTTTAGACCTCTTTTACTTCTTAACTCAAGTAAATTCATTGATAAGTTGAAAAAATTAAAAGTAAAATGTAATAGAAAAGAATGTTATGTCAGTATAAAATTACCTACAGCACCTGGTATTCCCAGGTGGTCTCCCATTCAAGTACTAACCAGGCCCAACACTGCATAGCTTCCAAGATCAGACGAGATTGGGCATGTGTAGAGTGGTTTGGCTCTAGGCGCTCAAAAACATTAACTTTAGACCTCTTTTACTTCTTAACTCAAGTGAATTCATTGATAAGTTGAAAAAATTAAATGTAAAATGTAATAGAAAAGAATGTTATGTCAGTATAAAACTACCTACAGCATCTGGTATTCCCAGGTGGTCTCCCATCCAAGTAATAACCAGGCCCAACACTGCATAGCTTCCAATATCAGATGAAATTGGGCATGTCCAGTGTGGTTTGGCTGTAGGTGCTCAAAAACATTAACTTTAGACATCTTTTACTTCTTAACTCAAGTAAATTCATTGATAAGTTGAAAAAATGTAATGTAAAATGTAATAGAAAAGAATGTTTTGGCTGTATAAAATTACCTACAGCACCTGGTATTCCCAGGTGGTCTCCCATCCAAGTACTAACCAGGCCCAACAATGCTTAGCTTCCAAGATCAGACGAGATTGGGCATGTCCAGTGTGGTTTGGCTGTAGGTGCTCAAAATACTTAACTTTAGACCTCTATTACTTCTTAACTCAAGTAAATTCATTCATAAGTTGAAAAAATTAAATGTAAAATGTAATAGAAAAGAATGTTATAGCAGTATAAAAGTACCTACAGCACCCGGTATTCCCAGGATGTCTCCCATCCACGTACTAACCATGCCCAACACTGCATAGCTTCCAAGATAAGATGACATTGGCCATGTCCTGTATGGTTTGGCAGTAGGTGCCCAAAAATATTAACTTTAGACCTCTTTTACTTATTAACTCAAGTAAATTCATTGACAAGTTGAAAAAATTAAATGTAAAATGTAATAAAATGGAATGTTATGGCAGTACAAAATTACCTACTGCACCTGGTTTTCCCAGGTGGTCTCCCATCCAAGTACAGACCAGGCCCAACACTGCATAGCTACCAAGATCAGACGAGATTGGGCATGTCCTGTGTGGTTTGGCTGTAGGTGCTCAAAAACTTTAACTTAAGACCTCTATTTCTTCTTAACTCAAGTAAATTCTTTGATAAGTTGAAAAAATTAAATGTAAAATGTAATAGAAAAGAATGTTATGGCAGTATAAAATTACCTAAAGCACCTGGTATTCCCAGGTGGTCTCCCATCCAAGTACTAACCAGGCCCAACACTGCATAACTTCCAAGATCAGACGAGATTGGGCATGTCCAGAGTGGTTTGGCTGTAGGTGCGCAAAAACATTAACTTTAGACCTCTTTTACTTCTTAACTCATGTAAATTCAATGATAAGTTGAAAAATGAAATGTAAAATGTAATAGAAAAGAATGTTATGGCAGTATAAAATTACCTACAGCTCCTGGTATTCCCAGGTGGTCTCCCATCCAAGTACTAACCAGGCCCAACACTGCATATCTTCCAAGACCAGACGAGATTGGGCATGTCCAGTGTGGTTTGGCTGTAGGTGCTCAAAAGCATTAAATTTAGACCTCTATTACTTCTTTACTCAAGTAAATTCATTGATAAGTTGAAAAAATTAAATGTAAAATGTAATAGAAAAGAATGTTATGGCAGTATAAAATTACCTACAGGACCTGGTATTCCCAGGTGGTCTCCCATCCAAGTACAAACCAGGCCCAACACTGCATAACTTCCAAGATCAGACGAGATTGGGCATGTCCAGTGTGGTTTGGCTGTAGGTGCACAAAAACATTAACTTTAGACCTCTTTTACTTCTTAACTCATGTAAATTCAATGATAAGTTGAAAAATGAAATGTAAAATGTAATAGAAAAGAATGCTATGGCAGTATAAAATGACCTACAGCTCCTGGTATTCCCAGGTGGTCTCCCATCCAAGTACTAACCAGGCCCAACACTGCATAGCTTCCAAGATCAGACGAGATTGGGCATGTCCAGTGTGGTTTGACTGTAGGTGCTCAAAAGCATTAAATTTAGACCTCTATTACTTCTTTACTCAAGTAAATTCATTGATAAGTTGAAAAAATTAAATGTAAAATGTAATAGAAAAGAATGTTATGGCAGTATAAAAGTACCTACAGCACCTGGTATTCCCAGGTGGTCTCCCATCCAAGTACTAACCATGCCCAACACTGCATAGTTTCCAAGATCAGATGACATTGGCCATGTCCAGTATGGTTTGGCTGCAGGTGCTCAAAAATAGTAACTTTAGACCTCTTTTACTTCTTAACTCAAGTAAATTCATTGATAAGTTGAAAAAATTAAATTTAAAATGTAATAGAAAGGAATGTTATGGCAGTATAAAATTACCTACAGCACCTGGTATTCCCAGGTGGTTTCCCATCCAAGTACTAACCAGGCCCAACACTGCATAGCTTCCAAGAACAGACAAGATTGGGCATGTCCAGTATGGTTTGGCTGCAGGTGCTCAAAAATATTAACTTTAGACCTCTTTTACTTCTTAACTCAAGTAAATTCATTGATAAGTTGAAAAAATTTAATGTAAAATGTAATTGAAATGAATGTTATGGCTATATAAAATTACCTACAGCACCTGGTATTCCCAGGTAGTCTCCCATTCAAATACTAACCAGGCCCAACACTGCATAGCTTCCAAGATCAGACGAGATTGGGCATGTCCAGTGTGGTTTGGCTGTTGGCGTTCAAAAACTTTAACTTTAGACCTCTTTTACTTCTTAACTCAAGTAAATTCATTGATAAGTTGAAAAAATTAAATGTAAAATGTAATAGAAAAGAATGTTATGTCAGTAGAAAATTACCTACAGCATCTGCTATTCCCAGGTGGTCTCCCCTCCAAGTACTAACCAGGCCCAACACTGCATAGCTTCCAAGATTAGACGAGATTGGGAATGTCCAGTGTGGTTTGACTGTAGGTGCTCAAAAACTTTAACTTTAGACCTCTTTTACTTCTTAACTCAAGTAAATTCATTGATAAGTTTAAAAATGAAATGTAAAATGTAACAGAAAAGAATGTTATGGCAGTATAAAATTACCTACAGCTCCTTGTATTCGCAGGTGGTCTCCCATCCAAGTACTAACCTGGCCCAACACTGCATAGCTTCCAAGATCAGACGAGATTGGGCATGTTCAGTGTGGTTTGGCTGTAGGTGCTCAAAAACATTAACTTTAGAACTCTTTTACTTCTTAACTCAAGTAAATTCATTGATAAGTTGAAAAAATTTAATGTAAAATGTAATAGAAAAGAATGTTATGGCTGTATAAAATTACATACAGCACCTGGTATTCCCAGGTGGTCTCCCATCCAAGTACTAACCAGGCCCAACACTGTATAGTTTCCAATATCAGACGAGATTGGGCATGTCCAGTGTGGATTGGCTGTAGGTGCTCAAATACATTAACTTTAGACCTCTTTTACTTCTTTACTCAAGAAAATTCATTGATAAGTTGAAAAAATTTAATGTAAAATGTAATAGAAAAGAATGTTATGGCTGCATAAAAATACCTACAGCACCTGGGATTACCAGGTGGTCTCCCAATCAAGTACTAACCAGGCCCAACACTGCATAGCTTCCAAGATCAGACGAGATTGGGAAGGTCCATTGTGGTTTGGCTGTAGGTGCTCAAAAGCATTAAATTTAGACATCTATTACTTCTTAACTCATGTAAATTCATTGATAAGTTGAAAAAATGAAATGTAAAATGTAATTGAAAAGAATGTTATGGCAGTATAAAATTACCTACAGCACCTGGTATTCCCAGGTGGACTCCCATCCAATTAATAACCATGCCCAACACTGCACAGCTTCCAAGATCAGACGACATTGGCCATGTCCAGTGTGGTTTGGCTGTAGGTGCTCAAAAACATTAACTTTAGACCTCTTTTACTTCTTAACTCAAGTAAATTCATTGATAAGTTGAAAAAATTAAAAGTAAAATGTAATAGAAAAGAATGTTTTGGCTGTATAAAATTACCTACAGCACCTAGTATTCCCAGGTGGTCTCCCATCCAAGTACTAACCAGGCCCAACAATGCTTAGCTTCCAAGATCAGACGAGATTGGGCATGTCCAGCGTGGTATGGCTGTAGGTGCTCAAAATACTTAACTTTAGACCTCTATTACTTCTTAACTCAAGTAAATTCATTGATAAGTTGAAAAAATTAAATGTAAAATGTAATAGAAAAGAATGTTATAGCAGTATAAAAGTACCTACAGCACCTGGTATTCCCAGGATGTCTCCCATCCACGTACTAACCATGCCCAACACTGCATAGCTTCCAAGATAAGATGACATTGGCCATGTCCTGTATGGTTTGGCTGTAGGTGCTCAAAAATATTAACTTTAGACCTCTTTTACTTATTAACTCAAGTAAATTCATTGACAAGTTGAAAAAATTAAATGTAAAATGTAATAGAAAAGAATGTTATGGCAGTATAAAATTACCTAAAGCACCTGGTATTCCCAGGTGGTCTCCCATCCAAGTACTAACCAGGACCAACACTGCATACCTTCCAAGATCAGATGAGATTGGGCATGTCCAGAGTGGTTTGGCTGTAGGTGCACAAAAACATTAACTTTAGACCTCTTTTACTTCTTAACTCATGTAAATTCAATGATAAGTTGAAAAATGAAATGTAAAATGTAATAGAAAAGAATGTTATGGCAGTATAAAATTACCTACAGCTCCTGGTATTCCCAGGTGGTCTCCCATCCAAGTACTAACCAGGCCCAACACTGCATAGCTTCCAAGATCAGACGAGATTGGGCATGTCCAGTGTGGTTTGGCTGTAGGTGCTCAAAAGCATTAAATTTAGACCTCTATTACTTCTTTACTCAAGTAAATTCATTGATAAGTTGAAAAAATTAAATGTAAAATGTAATAGAAAAGAATGTTATGGCAGTATAAAATTACCAACAGCACCTGGTATTCCCAGGTGGTCTCCCATCCAAGTACAAACCAGGCCCAACACTGCATAACTTCCAAGATCAGACGAGATTGGGCATGTCCAGTGTGGTTTGGCTGTAGGTGCGCAAAAACATTAACTTTAGACCTCTTTTACTTCTTAACTCATGTAAATTCAATGATAAGTTGAAAAATGAAATGTAAAATGTAATAGAAAAGAATGCTATGGCAGTATAAAATTACCTACAGCTCCTGGTATTCCCAGGTGGTCTCCCATCCAAGTACTAACCAGGCCCAACACTGCATAGCTTCCAGGATCAGACGAGATTGGGCATGTCCAGTGTGGTTTGACTGTAGGTGCTCAAAAGCATTAAATTTAGACCTCTATTACTTCTTTACTCAAGTAAATTCATTGATAAGTTGAAAAAATTAAATGTAAAATGTAATAGAAAGGAATGTTATGGCAGTATAAAATTAACTACAGCACCTGGTATTCCCAGGTGGTTTCCCATCCAAGTACTAACCAGGCCCAACACTGCATAGCTTCCAAGATCAGATGACATTGGCCATGTCCAGTGTGGTTTGGCTGTAGTTTCTCAAAAGTCTTAACTTTAGACCTCTTTTACTTCTTAACTCAAGTAAATTCATTGATAAGTTGAAAAAATGTAATGTAAAATGTAATAGAAAAGAATGTTATGGCTATATAAAATTACCTACAGCACCTGGTACTCCCAGGTGGTCTCCCGTCCCAGTACTAACCAGGCCCAACACTGCATAGCTTCCAAGATCAGACGAGATTGGGAATGTCCAGGGTGGTTTGGCTGTAGGTGCTCAAAAACATTAACTTTAGACCTCTATTACTTCTTAACTCAAGTAAATTCATTGATAAGTTGAAAAAATTAAATGTAAAATGTAATAGAAAAGAATGTTATGGCAGTATAAAACGACCTACACCACCTGGTATTCCCAGGTGGTCTCCCATCCAAGTACGAACCAGGCCCAACACTGCATAGCTTCCAAGATCAGACGAGATTGGGCAAGTCCAGTGTGGTTTGGCTGTAGGTGCTCAAAAACATTAACTTTAGACCTCTTTTACTTCTTAACTCAAGTAAATTCAATGATAAGTTGAAAAAATTAAATGTAAAATGTAATAGAAAAGAATGTAATGGCAGTATAAAATTACCTACAGCACCTGATATTCCCAGGTGGTCTCCCATCCAAGTACTAACCAGGCCCAACACTGCATAGTTTCCAAGATCAAACGAGATTGGACATGTCCAGTGTGGTTTTGCTGTAGGTGCTCAAAACCCTTAACTTTAGACCTCTTTTACTTCTTAACTCAAGTAAATTCATTGATAAGTTGAAAAAATTAAATGTAAAATGTAATAGAAAAGAATGTTTTGGCTGTATAAAATTACCTACAGCACCTGGTATTCCCAGGTCGTTTCCCATCCATGTACTAACCAGGCCCAACACTGCATAGATTCCAAGATCAGACGAGATTGGGCATATCCAGTGTGTTTTGTCTGTAGATGCTCAAAAGCATTAAATTTAGACCTCTATTACTTCTTAACTCAAGTAAATTCATTGATAAGTTGAAAAAATTAAATGTAAACTGTAATAGAAAAGAATGTTATGGCTGTATAAAATTACCTACAGCACCTGGTATTCCCAGGTGGTCTCCCATCCAAGTACTAACCAGGCCCAACACTGCATAGCTTCCAAGATCAGATGAGATTGGGCATGTCCAGTATGGTTTGACTGTAGGTGCTCAAAAACATTAATTTTAGACCTCTTTTACTTCTTAACTCAAGTAAATTCATTGATAAGTTGAAAAAATTAAATGTAAAATTTAATAGAAAAGAATGTTATTGCAGTATAAAATTACCTACAGCACCTGGAATTCCCAGATAGTCTCCCATTCAAATACTAACCAGGCCCAACACTGCATAGCTTCCAAGATCAGACGAGATTGGGCATGTCCAGTGTGGTTTGGCTGTTGGCGCTCAAAAACATTAACTTTAGACCTCTTTTACTTCTTAACTCAAGTAAATTCATTGATAAGTTGAAAAAATTAAATGTAAAATGTAATAGAAAAGAATGTTATGTCAGTATAAAATTACCTACAGCATCTGCTATTCCCAGGTGGTCTCCCATCCAAGTACTAACCAGGCCCAACACTGCATAGCTTCCAAGATCAGATGAGATTGGGCATGTCCAGTATGGTTTGACTGTAGGTGCTCAAAAACATTAATTTTAGACCTCTTTTACTTCTTAACTCAAGTAAATTCATTGATAAGTTGAAAAAATTTAATGTAAAATGTAATTGAAATGAATGTTATGGCTATATAAAATTACCTACAGCACCTGGTATTCCCAGGTAGTCTCCCATTCAAATACTAACCAGGCCCAACACTGCATAGCTTCCAAGATCAGACGAGATTGGGCATGTCCAGTGTGGTTTGGCTGTTGGCGTTCAAAAACTTTAACTTTAGACCTCTTTTACTTCTTAACTCAAGTAAATTCATTGATAAGTTGAAAAAATTAAATGTAAAATGTAATAGAAAAGAATGTTATGTCAGTATAAAATTACCTACAGCATCTGCTATTCCCAGGTGGTCTCCCATCCAAGTACTAAACAGGCCCAACACTGCATAGCTTCCAAGATTAGACGAAATTGGGAATGTCCAGTGTGGTTTGACTGTAGGTGCTCAAAAACTTTAACTTTAGACCTCTTTTACTTCTTAACTCAAGTAAATTCATTGATAAGTTTAAAAATGAAATGTAAAATGTAACAGAAAAGAATGTTATGGCAGTATAAAATTACCTACAGCTCCTGGTATTCGCAGGTGGTCTCCCATCCAAGTACTAACCTGGCCCAACACTGCATAGCTTCCAAGATCAGACGAGATTGGGAAGGTCCAGTGTGGTTTGGCTGTAGGTGCTCAAAAGCATTCAATTTAGACGTCTATTACTTCTTAACTCATGTAAATTCATTGATAAGTTGAAAAAATGAAATGTAAAATGTAATTGAAAAGAATGTTATGGCAGTATAAAATTACCTACAGCACCTGGTATTCCCAGGTGGACTCCCATCCACATAATAACCATGCCCAACACTGCACAGCTTCCAAGATCAGACGACATTGGCCATGTCCAGTGTGGTTTGGCTGTAGGTGCTCAAAAACATTAACTTTAGACCTCTTTTACTTCTTAACTCAAGTAAATTCATTGATAAGTTGAAAAAATTTAAAGTAAAATGTAATAGAAAAGAATGTTATGTCAGTATAAAATTACCTACAGCATCTGGTATTCCCAGGTGGTCTCCCATCCAAGTACTAACCAGGCCCAACACTGTATAGTTTCCAATATCAGACGAGATTGGGCATGTCCAGTGTGGTTTGGCTGTAGGTGCTCAAATACATTAACTTTAGACCTCTTTTACTTCTTTACTCAAGAAAATTCATTGATAAGTTGAAAAAATTTAATGTAAAATGTAATAGAAAAGAATGTTATGGCTGCATAAAAATACCTACAGCACCTGGGATTCCCAGGTGGTTTCCCAACCATGTACTAACCAGGCCCAACACTGCATAGCTTCCAAGATCAGACGAGATTGAGCATGTCCTGTGTGGTTTGGCTGTAGGTGCTCAAAAGCATTAAATTTAGACGTCTATTACTTCTTAACTCATGTAAATTCATTGATAAGTTGAAAAAATTAAATGTAAAATGTAATTGAAAAGAATGTTATGGCAGTATAAAATTACCTACAGCACCTGGTATTCCCAGGTGGACTCCCATCCAGATAATAACCATGCCCAACACTGCACAGCTTCCAAGATCAGACGACATTGGCCATGTCCAGTGTGGTTTGGCTGTAGGTGCTCAGAAACATTAACTTTAGACCTCTTTTACTTCTTAACTCAAGTAAATTCATTGATAAGTTGAAAAAATGTAATGTAAAATGTAATAGAAAAGAATGTTATGGCTATATAAAATTACCTACAGCACCTGGTACTCCCAGGTGGTCTCCCGTCCCAGTACTAACCAGGCCCAACACTGCATAGCTTCCAAGATCAGACGAGATTGGGCATGTCCAGTGTGGTTTGGCTGTAGGTGCCCAAAAACATTAACTTTAGACCTCTTTTACTTCTTAACTCAAGTAAATTCATTGATAAGTTGAAAAAATTAAATGTAAAATGTAATAGAAAAGAATGTTATGGCAGTATAAAATTACCTACAGCACCTGGTATTCCCAGGTGGTCTCCCAAACAAGTACTAACCTGGCCCAACACTGCATAGCTTCCAAGATCAGACGAGATTGGGCATGTCCAGGGTGGTTTGGCTGTAGGTGCTCAAAAACATTAACTTTAGAACTCTTTTACTTCTTAACTCAAGTAAATTCATTGATAAGTTAAAAAAATGTAATGTAAAATGTAATAGAAAAGAATGTTATGGCTGCATAAAATTACCTACAGCACTTGGTATTCCCAGGTGGACTCACATGCATGCAAGTACTAACCAGGCCCAACACTGCATAGCTTCCAAGATCAGACGAGATTGGGAATGTCCAGGGTGGTTTGGCTGTAGGTGCTCAAAAACATTAACTTTAGACCTCTATTACTTCTTAACTCAAGTAAATTCATTGATAAGTTGAAAAAATTAAATGTAAAATGTAATAGAAAAGAATGTTATGGCAGTATAAAACGACCTACACCACCTGGTATTCCCAGGTGGTCTCCCATCCAAGTACGAACCAGGCCCAACACTGCATAGCTTCCAAGATCAGACGAGATTGGGCAAGTCCAGTGTGGTTTGGCTGTAGGTGCTCAAAAACATTAACTTTAGACCTCTTTTACTTCTTAACTCAAGTAAATTCATTGATAAGTTGAAAAAATTAAATGTAAAATGTAATAGAAAAGAATGTTTTGGCTGTATAAAATTACCTACAGCACCTGGTATTCCCAGGTCGTTTCCCATCCATGTACTAACCAGGCCCAACACTGCATAGATTCCAAGATCAGACGAGATTGGGCATATCCAGTGTGTTTTGTCTGTAGATGCTCAAAAGCATTAAATTTAGACCTCTATTACTTCTTAACTCAAGTAAATTCATTGATAAGTTGAAAAAATTAAATGTAAACTGTAATAGAAAAGAATGTTATGGCTGTATAAAATTACCTACAGCACCTGGTATTCCCAGGTGGTCTCCCATCCAAGTACTAACCAGGCCCAACACTGCATAGCTTCCAAGATCAGATGAGATTGGGCATGTCCAGTATGGTTTGACTGTAGGTGCTCAAAAACATTAATTTTAGACCTCTTTTACTTCTTAACTCAAGTAAATTCATAGATAAGTTGAAAAAATTAAATGTAAAATTTAATAGAAAAGAATGTTATTGCAGTATAAAATTACCTACAGCACCTGGAATTCCCAGATAGTCTCCCATTCAAATACTAACCAGGCCCAACACTGCATAGCTTCCAAGATCAGACGAGATTGGGCATGTCCAGTGTGGTTTGGCTGTTAGCGCTCAAAAACATTAACTTTAGACCTCTTTTACTTCTTAACTCAAGTAAATTCATTGATAAGTTGAAAAAATTAAATGTAAAATGTAATAGAAAAGAATGTTATGTCAGTATAAAATTACCTACAGCATCTGCTATTCCCAGGTGGTCTCCCATCCAAGTACTAACCAGGCCCAACACTGCATAGCTTCCAAGATCAGATGACATTGGCCATGTCCAGTGTGGTTTGGCTGTAGTTTCTCAAAAGTCTTAACTTTAGACCTCTTTTACTTCTTAACTCAAGTAAATTCATTGATAAGTTGAAAAAATTTAATGTAAAATGTAATTGAAATGAATGTTATGGCTATATAAAATTACCTACAGCACCTGGTATTCCCAGGTAGTCTCCCATTCAAATACTAACCAGGCCCAACACTGCATAGCTTCCAAGATCAGACGAGATTGGGCATGTCCAGTGTGGTTTGGCTGTTGGCGTTCAAAAACTTTAACTTTAGACCTCTTTTACTTCTTAACTCAAGTAAATTCATTGATAAGTTGAAAAAATTAAATGTAAAATGTAATAGAAAAGAATGTTATGTCAGTATAAAATTACCTACAGCATCTGCTATTCCCAGGTGGTCTCCCATCCAAGTACTAACCAGGCCCAACACTGCATAGCTTCCAAGATTAGACGAAATTGGGAATGTCCAGTGTGGTTTGACTGTAGGTGCTCAAAAACTTTAACTTTAGACCTCTTCTACTTCTTAACTCAAGTAAATTGCTTGATAAGTTTAAAAATGAAATGTAAAATGTAACAGAAAAGAATGTTATGGCAGTATAAAATTACCTACAGCTCCTGGTATTCGCAGGTGGTCTCCCATCCAAGTACTAACCTGGCCCAACACTGCATAGCTTCCAAGATCAGACGAGATCGGGCATGTTCAGTGTGGTTTGGCTGTAGGTGCTCAAAAACATTAACTTTAGAACTCTTTTACTTCTTAACTCAAGTAAATTCATTGATAAGTTGAAAAAATTTAATGTAAAATGTAATAGAAAAGAATGTTATGGCTGTATAAAATTACATACAGCACCTGGTATTCCCAGGTGGTCTCCCATCCAAGTACTAACCAGGCCCAACACTGTATAGTTTCCAATATCAGACGAGATTGGGCATGTCCAGTGTGGATTGGCTGTAGGTGCTCAAATACATTAACTTTAGACCTCTTTTACTTCTTTACTCAAGAAAA
>JAUIMM010000965.1:5885000-5890000 GCA_031769625.1 Taudactylus pleione | reverse complement strand
CTTTAGACCTCTTTTACTTCTTAACTCAAGTAAATTCATTGATAAGTTGAAAAAATGTAATGTAAAATGTAATAGAAAAGAATGTTATGGCTATATAAAATTACCTACAGCACCTGGTACTCCCAGGTGGTCTCCCGTCCCAGTACTAACCAGGCCCAACACTGCATAGCTTCCAAGATCAGACGAGATTGGGCATGTCCAGTGTGGTTTGGCTGTAGGTGCCCAAAAACATTAACTTTAGACCTCTTTTACTTCTTAACTCAAGTAAATTCATTGATAAGTTGAAAAAATTAAATGTAAAATGTAATAGAAAAGAATGTTATGGCAGTATAAAATTACCTACAGCACCTGGTATTCCCAGGTGGTCTCCCATCCAAGTACTAACCTGGCCCAACACTGCATAGCTTCCAAGATCAGACGAGATTGGGCATGTCCAGGGTGGTTTGGCTGTAGGTGCTCAAAAACATTAACTTTAGAACTCTTTTACTTCTTAACTCAAGTAAATTCATTGATAAGTTGAAAAAATTAAATGTAAACTGTAATAGAAAAGAATGTTATGGCTGCATAAAATTACCTACAGCACTTGGTATTCCCAGGTGGACTCACATGCATGCAAGTACTAACCAGGCCCAACACTGCATAGCTTCCAAGATCAGACGAGATTGGGAATGTCCAGGGTGGTTTGGCTGTAGGTGCTCAAAAACATTAACTTTAGACCTCTATTACTTCTTAAGTCAAGTAAATTCATTGATAAGTTGAAAAAATTAAATGTAAAATGTAATAGAAAAGAATGTTATGGCAGTATAAAACTACCTTCTCCACCTGGTTTTCCCAGTTGGTCTCCCATCCAAGTACTGACCAGGCCCAACACTGCATAGCTACCAAGATCAAATGAGATCGGGCATGTCCAGTGTAGATTGGCTGTAGGTGCTCAAAAGCATTGACTTTAGACCTCTTTTACTTCTTAACTCAAGGAAATTCATTGACAAGTTGAAAAAATTAAATGTAAAATGTAATAGAAAAGAATGTTATGGCAGTATAAAACGACCTACACCACCTGGTATTCCCAGGTGGTCTCCCATCCAAGTACGAACCAGGCCCAACACTGCATAGCTTCCAAGATCAGACGAGATTGGGCATGTCCAGTGTGGTTTGGCTGTAGGTGTCCAAAAACATTAACTTTAGACCTCTTTTACTTCTTAACTCAAGTAAATTCAATGATAAGTTGAAAAAATTAAATGTAAAATGTAATAGAAAAGAATGTAATGGCAGTATAAAATTACCTACAGCACCTGATATTCCCAGGTGGTCTCCCATCCAAGTACTAACCAGGCCCAACACTGCATAGTTTCCAAGATCAAACGAGATTGGACATGTCCAGTGTGGTTTTGCTGTAGGTGCTCAAAACCCTTAACTTTAGACCTCTTTTACTTCTTAACTCAAGTAAATTCATTGATAAGTTGAAAAAATTAAATGTAAAATGTAATAGAAAAGAATGTTTTGGCTGTATAAAATTACCTACAGCACCTGGTATTCCCAGGTCGTTTCCCATCCAAGTACTAACCAGGCCCAAAACTGCATAGATTCCAAGATCAGACAAGATTGGGCATATCCAGTGTGTTTTGTCTGTAGGTGCTCAAAAGCATTAAATTTAGACCTCTATTACTTCTTAACTCAAGTAAATTCATTGATAAGTTGAAAAAATTAAATGTAAACTGTAATAGAAAAGAATGTTATGGCTGTATAAAATTACCTACAGCACCTGGTATTCCCAGGTGGTCTCCCATCCAAGTACTAACCAGGCCCAACACTGCATAGCTTCCAAGATCAGATGAGATTGGGCATGTCCAGTGTGGTTTGACTGTAGGTGCTCAAAAACATTAATTTTAGACCTCTTTTACTTCTTAACTCAAGTAAATTCATTGATAAGTTGAAAAAATTAAATGTAAAATTTAATAGAAAAGAATGTTATTGCAGTATAAAATTACCTACAGCACCTGGTATTCCCAGATAGTCTCCCATTCAAATACTAACCAGGCCCAACACTGCATAGCTTCCAAGATCAGATGAGATTGCGCATGTCCAGTGTGGTTTGGCTGTTGGCGCTCAAAAACATTAACTTTAGACCTCTTTTACTTCTTAACTCAAGTAAATTCATTGATAAGTTGAAAAAATTAAATGTAAAATGTAATAGAAAAGAATGTTATGTCAGTATAAAATTACCTACAGAATCTGCTATTCCCAGGTGGTCTCCCATCCAAGTACTAACCAGGCCGAACACTGCATAGCTTCCAAGATTAGACGAGATTGGGCATGTCCAGTTTGGTTTGACTGTAGGTGCTCAAAAACTTTAACTTTAGACCTCTTTTACTTCTTAACTCAAGTAAATTCATTGATAAGTTTAAAAATGAAATGTAAAATGTAACAGAAAATAATGTTATGGCAGTATAAAATTTCCTACAGCTCCTGGTATTCACAGGTGGTCTCCCATCCAAGTACTAACCTGGCCCAACATTGCATAGCTTCCAAGATCAGACGAGATTGGGCATGTTCAGTGTGGTTTGGCTGTAGGTGCTCAAAAACATTAACTTTAGAACTCTTTTACTTCTTAACTCAAGTAAATTCATTGATAATTTGAAAAAATTTAATGTAAAATGTAATAGAAAAGAATGTTATGGCTGTATAAAATTACCTACAGCACCTGGTATTCCCAGGTGGTCTCCCATCCAAGTACTAACCAGGCCCAACACTGTATAGTTTCCAATATCAGACGAGATTGGGCATGTCCAGTGTGGTTTGGCTGTAGGTGCTCAAATACATTAACTTTAGACCTCTTTTACTTCTTTACTCAAGAAAATTCATTGATAAGTTGAAAAAATTTAATGTAAAATGTAATAGAAAAGAATGTTATGGCTGCATAAAAATACCTACAGCACCTGGGATTCCCAGGTGGTCTCCCAACCATGTACTAACCAGGCCCAACACTGCATAGCTTCCAAGATCAGACGAGATTGAGCATGTCCTGTGTGGTTTGGCTGTAGGTGCTCAAAAGCATTAAATTTAGACGTCTATTACTTCTTAACTCGTGTAAATTCATTGATAAGTTGAAAAAATGAAATGTAAAATGTAATTGAAAAGAATGTTATGGCAGTATAAAATTACCTACAGCACCTGGTATTCCCAGGTGGACTCCCATCCACATAATAACCATGCCCAACACTGCACAGCTTCCAAGATCAGACGACATTGGCCATGTCCAGTGTGGTTTGGCTGTAGGTGCTCAGAAACATTAACTTTAGACCTCTTTTACTTCTTAACTCAAGTAAATTCATTGATAAGTTGAAAAAATTAAAAGTAAAATGTAATAGAAAAGAATGTTATGTCAGTATAAAATTACCTACAGCACCTGGTATTCTCAGGTGGTCTCCCATTCAAGTACAAACCAGGCCCAACACTGCATAGCTTCCAAGATCAGACGAGATTGGGCATGTGTAGAGTGGTTTGGCTCTAGGCGCTCAAAAACATTAACTTTAGACCTCTTTTACTTCTTAACTCAAGTGAATTCATTGATAAGTTGAAAAAATTAAATGTAAAATGCAATAGAAAAGAATGTTATGTCAGTATAAAACTACCTACAGCATCTGGTATTCCCAGGTGGTCTCCCATCCAAGTAATAACCAGGCCCAACACTGCATAGCTTCCAATATCAGATGAAATTGGGCATGTCCAGTGTGGTTTGGCTGTAGGTGCTCAAAAACATTAACTTTAGACATCTTTTACTTCTTAACTCAAGTAAATTCATTGATAAGTTGAAAAAATGTAATGTAAAATGTAATAGAAAAGAATGTTTTGGCTGTATAAAATTACCTACAGCACCTGGTATTCCCAGGTGGTCTCCCATCCAAGTACTAACCAGGCCCAACAATGCTTAGCTTCCAAGATCAGACGAGATTGGGCATATCCAGTGTGGTTTGGCTGTAGGTGCTCAAAATACTTAACTTTAGACCTCTATTACTTCTTAACTCAAGTAAATTCATTGATAAGTTGAAAAAATTAAATGTAAAATGTAATAGAAAAGAATTTTATAGCAGTATAAAAGTACCTACAGCACCTGGTATTCCCAGGATGTCTCCCATCCACGTACTAACCATGCCCAACACTGCATAGCTTCCAAGATAAGATGACATTGGCCATGTCCTGTATGGTTTGGCTGTAGGTGCTCAAAAATATTAACTTTAGACCTCTTTTACTTATTAACTCAAGTAAATTCATTGACAAGTTGAAAAAATTAAATGTAAAATGTAATAGAAAGGAATGTTATGGCAGTATAAAATTACCTACTGCACCTGGTTTTCCCAGGTGGTCTCCCATCCAAGTACAGACCAGGCCCAACACTGTATAGCTACCAAGATCAGACGAGATTGGGCATGTCCTGTGTGGTTTGGCTGTAGGTGCTCAAAAACTTTAACTTAAGACCTCTATTACTTCTTAACTCAAGTAAATTCTTTGATAAGTTGAAAAAATTAAATGTAAAATGTAATAGAAAAGAATGTTATGGCAGTATAAAATTACCTAAAGCACCTGGTATTCCCAGGTGGTCTCCCATCCAAGTACTAACCAGGCCCAACACTGCATAACTTCCAAGATCAGACGAGATTGGGCATGTCCAGAGTGGTTTGGCTGTAGGTGCGCAAAAACATTAACGTTAGACCTCTTTTACTTCTTAACTCATGTAAATTCAATGATAAGTTGAAAAATGAAATGTAAAATGTAATAGAAAAGAATGTTATGGCAGTATAAAATTACATCCAACAGCTCCTGGTATTCCCAGGTGGTCTCCCATCCAAGTACTAACCAGGCCCAACACTGCATAGCTTCCAAGAACAGACGAGATTGGGCATGTCCAGTATGGTTTGGCTGCAGGTGCTCAAAAATATTAACTTTAGACCTCTTTTACTTCTTAACTCAAGTAAATTCATTGATAAGTTGAAAAAATTAAA
>JAUIMM010000965.1:5875000-5880000 GCA_031769625.1 Taudactylus pleione | reverse complement strand
CTCCCATCCAAGTAATAACCAGGCCCAACACTGCATAGCTTCCAATATCAGATGAAATTGGGCATGTCCAGTGTGGTTTGGCTGTAGGTGCTCAAAAACATTAACTTTAGACATCTTTTACTTCTTAACTCAAGTAAATTCATTGATAAGTTGAAAAAATGTAATGTAAAATGTAATAGAAAAGAATGTTTTGGCTGTATAAAATTACCTACAGCACCTGGTATTCCCAGGTGGTCTCCCATCCAAGTACTAACCAGGCCCAACAATGCTTAGCTTCCAAGATCAGACGAGATTGGGCATGTCCAGTGTGGTTTGGCTGTAGGTGCTCAAAATACTTAACATTAGACCTCTATTACTTCTTAACTCAAGTAAATTCATTGATAAGTTGAAAAAATTAAATGTAAAATGTAATAGAAAAGAATGTTATAGCAGTATAAAAGTACCTACAGCACCTGGTATTCCCAGGATGTCTCCCATCCACGTACTAACCATGCCCAACACTGCATAGCTTCCAAGATAAGATGACATTGGCCATGTCCTGTATGGTTTGGCTGTAGGTGCTCAAAAATATTAACTTTAGACCTCTTTTACTTATTAACTCAAGTAAATTCATTGACAAGTTGAAAAAATTAAATGTAAATGTAATAGAAAGGAATGTTATGGCAGTATAAAATTACCTACTGCACCTGGTTTTCCCAGGTGGTCTCCCATCCAAGTACAGACCAGGCCCAACACTGCATAGCTACCAAGATCAGACGAGATTGGGCATGTCCTGTGTGGTTTGGCTGTAGGTGCTCAAAAACTTTAACTTAAGACCTCTATTACTTCTTAACTCAAGTAAATTCTTTGATAAGTTGAAAAAATTAAATGTAAAATGTAATAGAAAAGAATGTTATGGCAGTATAAAATTACCTAAAGCACCTGGTATTCCCAGGTGGTCTCCCATCCAAGTACTAACCAGGCCCAATACTGCATAACTTCCAAGATCAGATGAGATTGGGCATGTCCAGAGTGGTTTGGCTGAAGGTGCGCAAAAACATTAACTTTAGACCTCTTTTACTTCTTAACTCATGTAAATTCAATGATAAGTTGAAAAATGAAATGTAAAATGTAATAGAAAAGAATGTTATGGCAGTATAAAATTACCTACAGCTCCTGGTATTCCCAGGTGGTCTCCCATCCAAGTACTAACCAGGCCCAACACTGCATAGCTTCCAAGATCAGACGAGATTGGGCATGTCCAGTGTGGTTTGGCTGTAGGTGCTCAAAAGCATTAAATTTAGACCTCTATTACTTCTTTACTCAAGTAAATTCATTGATAAGTTGAAAAAATTAAATGTAAAATGTAATAGAAAAGAATGTTATGGCAGTATAAAAGTACCTACAGCACCCGGTATTCCCAGGTGGTCTCCCATCCAAGTACTAACCAGGCCCAACACTGCATAACTTCCAAGATCAGATGACATTGGCCATGTCCGGTATGGTTTGGCTGCAGGTGCTCAAAAATATTAACTTTAGACCTCTTTTACTTCTTAACTCAAGTAAATTCATTGATAAGTTGAAAAAATTAAATTTAAAATGTAATAGAAAGGAATGTTATGGCAGTATAAAATTACCTACAGCACCTGGTATTCCCAGGTGGTTTCCCATCCAAGTACTAACCAAGCCCAACACTGCATAGCTTCCAAGAACAGACGAGATTGGGCATGTCCAGTATGGTTTGGCTGCAGGTGCTCAAAAATATTAACTTTAGACCTCTTTTACTTCTTAACTCAAGTAAATTCATTGATAAGTTGAAAAAATTAAATGTAAAATGTAATAGAAAGGAATGTTATGGCAGTATAAAATTACCTACAGCACCTGGTATTCCCAGGTGGTTTCCCATCCAAGTACTAACCAGGCCCAACACTGCATAGCTTCCAAGATCAGATGACATTGGCCATGTCCAGTGTGGTTTGGCTGTAGTTTCTCAAAAGTCTTAACTTTAGACCTCTTTTACTTCTTAACTCAAGTAAATTCATTGATAAGTTGAAAAAATTTAATGTAAAATGTAATTGAAAAGAATGTTATGGCTATATAAAATTACTTACAGCACCTGGTATTCTCCCATTCAAATACTAACCAGGCCCAACACTGCATAGCTTCCAAGATCAGACGAGATTGGGCATGTCCAGTGTGGTTTGGCTGTTGGCGTTCAAAAACTTTAACTTTAGACCTCTTTTACTTCTTAACTCAAGTAAATTCATTGATAACTTGAAAAAATTAAATGTAAATGTAATAGAAAAGAATGTTATGTCAGTATAAAATTACCTACAGCTCCTGGTATTCGCAGGTGGTCTCCCATCCAAGTACTAACCTGGCCCAACACTGCATAGCTTCCAAGATCAGACAAGATTGGGCATGTTCAGTGTGGTTTGGCTGTAGGTGCTCAAAAACATTAACTTTAGAACTCTTTTACTTCTTAACTCAAGTAAATTCATTGATAAGTTGAAAAAATTTAATGTAAAATGTAATAGAAAAGAATGTTATGGCTGTATAAAATTACATACAGCACCTGGTATTCCCAGGTGGTCTCCCATCCAAGTACTAACCAGGCCCAACACTGTATAGTTTCCAATATCAGACGAGATTGGGCATGTCCAGTGTGGATTGGCTGTAGGTGCTCAAAAGCATTAAATTTAGACCTCTATTACTTCTTTACTCAAGTAAATTCATTGATAAGTTGAAAAAATTAAATGTAAAATGTAATAGAAAAGAATGTTATGGCAGTATAAAAGTACCTACAGCACCCGGTATTCCCAGGTGGTCTCCCATCCAAGTACTAACCAGGCCCAACACTGCATAACTTCCAAGATCAGATGACATTGGCCATGTCCGGTATGGTTTGGCTGCAGGTGCTCAAAAATATTAACTTTAGACCTCTTTTACTTCTTAACTCAAGTAAATTCATTGATAAGTTGAAAAAATTAAATTTAAAATGTAATAGAAAGGAATGTTATGGCAGTATAAAACTACCGACAGCACCTGGTATTCCCAGGTGGTTTCCCATCCAAGTACTAACCAAGCCCAACACTGCATAGCTTCCAAGAACAGACGAGATTGGGCATGTCCAGTATGGTTTGGCTGCAGGTGCTCAAAAATATTAACTTTAGACCTCTTTTACTTCTTAACTCAAGTAAATTCATTGATAAGTTGAAAAAATTAAATGTAAAATGTAATAGAAAGGAATGTTATGGCAGTATAAAATTACCTACAGCACCTGGTATTCCCAGGTGGTTTCCCATCCAAGTACTAACCAGGCCCAACACTGCATAGCTTCCAAGATCAGATGACATTGGCCATGTCCAGTGTGGTTTGGCTGTAGTTTCTCAAAAGTCTTAACTTTAGACCTCTTTTACTTCTTAACTCAAGTAAATTCATTGATAAGTTGAAAAAATTTAATGTAAAATGTAATTGAAAAGAATGTTATGGCTATATAAAATTACTTACAGCACCTGGTATTCTCCCATTCAAATACTAACCAGGCCCAACACTGCATAGCTTCCAAGATCAGACGAGATTGGGCATGTCCAGTGTGGTTTGGCTGTTGGCGTTCAAAAACTTTAACTTTAGACCTCTTTTACTTCTTAACTCAAGTAAATTCATTGATAAGTTGAAAAAATTAAATGTAAATGTAATAGAAAAGAATGTTATGTCAGTATAAAATTACCTACAGCTCCTGGTATTCGCAGGTGGTCTCCCATCCAAGTACTAACCTGGCCCAACACTGCATAGCTTCCAAGATCAGACAAGATTGGGCATGTTCAGTGTGGTTTGGCTGTAGGTGCTCAAAAACATTAACTTTAGAACTCTTTTACTTCTTAACTCAAGTAAATTCATTGATAAGTTGAAAAAATTTAATGTAAAATGTAATAGAAAAGAATGTTATGGCTGTATAAATTACATACAGCACCTGGTATTCCCAGGTGGTCTCCCATCCAAGTACTAACCAGGCCCAACACTGTATAGTTTCCAATATCAGACGAGATTGGGCATGTCCAGTGTGGATTGGCTGTAGGTGCTCAAATACATTAACTTTAGACCTCTTTTACTTCTTTACTCAAGAAAATTCATTGATAAGTTGAAAAAATTAAATGTAAAATGTAATAGAAAAGAATGTTATGGCTGCATAAAAATACCTACAGCACCTGGGATTCCCAGGTGGTCTCCCAACCAAGTACTAACCAGGCCCAACACTGCATAGCTTCCAAGATCAGACAAGATTGGGAAGGTCCAGTGTGGTTTGGCTGTAGGTGCTCAAAAGCATTAAATTTAGATGTCTATTACTTCTTAACTCATGTAATTTCATTGATAAGTTGAAAAAATGAAATGTAAAATGTAATTGAAAAGAATGTTATGGCAGTATAAAATTACCTACAGCACCTGGTATTCCCAGGTGGACTCCCATCCACATAATAACCATGCCCAACACTGCACAGCTTCCAAGATCAGACGACATTGGCCATGTTCAGTGTGGTTTGGCTGTAGGTGCTCAAAAACATTAACTTTAGACCTCTTTTACTTCTTAACTCAAGTAAATTCATTGATAAGTTGAAAAAATTAAAAGTAAAATGTAATAGAAAAGAATGTTATGTCAGTATAAAATTACCTACAGCACCTGATATTCCCAGGTGGTCTCCCATCCAAGTACTAACCAGGCCCAACACTGCATAGCTTCCAATATCAGATGAAATTGGGCATGTCCAGTGTGGTTTGGCTGTAGGTGCTCAAAAACGTTAACTTTAGACATCTTTTACTTCTTAACTCAAGTAAATTCATTGATAAGTTGAAAAAATGTAATGTAAAATGTAATAGAAAAGAATGTTTTGGCTGTATAAAATTACCTACAGCACCTGGTATTCCCAGGTGGTCTCCCATCCAAGTACTAACCAGGCGCAACAATGCTTAGCTTCCAAGATCAGACGAGATTGGGCATTTCCAGCGTGGTTTGGCTGTAGGTG
>JAUIMM010000965.1:5867500-5872500 GCA_031769625.1 Taudactylus pleione | reverse complement strand
AAGTACTAACCAGGCCCAACACTGCATAGCTTCCAAGATCAGATGACATTGGCCATGTCCAGTGTGGTTTGGCTGTAGTTTCTCAAAAGTCTTAACTTTAGACCTCTTTTACTTCTTAACTCAAGTAAATTCATTGATAAGTTGAAAAAATGTAATGTAAAATGTAATAGAAAAGAATGTTATGGCTATATAAAATTACCTACAGCACCTGGTACTCCCAGGTGGTCTCCCGTCCCAGTACTAACCAGGCCCAACACTGCATAGCTTCCAAGATCAGACGAGATTGGGCATGTCCAGTGTGGTTTGGCTGTAGGTGCCCAAAAACATTAACTTTAGACCTCTTTTACTTCTTAACTCAAGTAAATTCATTGATAAGTTGAAAAAATTAAATGTAAAATGTAATAGAAAAGAATGTTATGGCAGTATAAAATTACCTACAGCACCTGGTATTCCCAGGTGGTCTCCCATCCAAGTACTAACCTGGCCCAACACTGCATAGCTTCCAAGATCAGACGAGATTGGGCATGTCCAGTGTGGTTTGGCTGTAGGTGCCCAAAAACATTAACTTTAGACCTCTTTTACTTCTTAACTCATGTAAATTCAATGATAAATTGAAAAATGAAATGTAAAATGTAATAGAAAAGAATGTTATGGCAGTATAAAATTACCTACAGCTCCCTGTATTCCCAGGTGGTCTCCCATCCAAGTACTAACCAGGCCCAACACTGCATAGCTTCCAAGATCAGACGAGATTGGGCAAGTCCAGTGTGGTTTGGCTGTAGGTGCTCAAAAACATTAACTTTAGACCTCTATTACTTCGTAACTCAAGTAAATTCATTGATAAGTTGAAAAAATTAAATGTAAAATTTAATAGAAAAGAATGTTATGGCAGTATAAAATTACCTACAGCACCTGGTATTCCCAGGTGGTTTCCCATCCAAGTACTAACCAGGCCCAGCACTGCATAGCTTCCAAGATCAGACTAGATTGGGCATGTCCAGTGTGGTTTGGCTGTAGGTGCTCAAAAAAATTAACTTTAGGCCTCTTTTACTTCTTAACTCAAGTAAATTCATTGATAAGTTGAAAAAATTAAATGTAAAATGTAATAGAAAAGAATGTTATGTCAGTATAAAATTACCTACAGCATCTGCTATTCCCAGGTGGTCTCCCATCCAAGTACTAACCAGGCCGAACACTGCATAGCTTCCAAGATTAGACAAGATTGGGCATGTCCAGTTAGGTTTGACTGTAGGTGCTCAAAAACTTTAACTTTAGACCTCTTTTACTTCTTAACTCAAGTAAATTCATTGATAAGTTTAAAAATGAAATGTAAAATGTAACAGAAAAGAATGTTATGGCAGTATAAAATTACCTACAGCTCCTGGTATTCGCAGGTGGTCTCCCATCCAAGTACTAACCTGGCCCAACACTGCATAGCTTCCAAGATCAGATGAGATTGGGCATGTTCAGTGTGGTTTGGCTGTAGGTGCTCAAAAACATTAACTTTAGAACTCTTTTACTTCTTAACTCAAGTAAATTCATTGATAACTAGAAAAAATTTAATGTAAAATGTAATAGAAAAGAATGTTATGGCTGTATAAAATTACCTACAGCACCTGGTATTCCCAGGTGGTCTCCCATCCAAGAACTAACCAGGACCAACACTGTATAGTTTCCAATATCAGATGAGATTGGGCATGTCCAGTGTGGTTTGGCTGTAGGTGCTCAAATACATTAACTTTAGACCTCTTTTACTTCTTTACTCAAGAAAATTCATTGATAAGTTGAAAAAATTTAATGTAAAGTGTAATAGAAAAGAATGTTATGGCTGCATAAAAATACCTACAGCACCTGGGATTCCCAGGTGGTCTCCCAACCATGTACTAACCAGGCCCAACACTGCATAGCTTCCAAGATCAGACGAGATTGAGCATGTCCTGTGTGGTTTGGCTGTAGGTGCTGAAAAGCATTAAATTTAGACGTCTATTACTTCTTAACTCATGTAAATTCATTGATAAGTTGAAAACAATGAAATGTAAAATGTAATTGAAAAGAATGTTATGGCAGTATAAAATTACCTACAGCACCTGGTATTCCCAGGTGGACTCCCATCCACATAATAACCATGCCCAACACTGCACAGCTTCCAAGATCAGACGACATTGGCCATGTCCAGTGTGGTTTGGCTGTAGGTGCTCAAAAACTTTAACTTAAGACCTCTATTACTTCTTAACTCAAGTAAATTCTTTGATAAGTTGAAAAAATTAAATGTAAAATGTAATAGAAAAGAATGTTATGGCAGTATAAAATTACCTAAAGCACCTGGTATTCCCAGGTGGTCTCCCATCCAAGTACTAACCAGGCCCAACACTGCATAACTTCCAAGATCAGACGAGATTGGGCATGTCCAGAGTGGTTTGGCTGAAGGTGCGCAAAAACATTAACTTTAGACCTCTTTTACTTCTTAACTCATGTAAATTCAATAATAAGTTGAAAAATGAAATGTAAAATGTAATAGAAAAGAATGTTATGGCAGTATAAAATTACCTACAGCTCCTGGTATTCCCAGGTGGTCTCCCATCCAAGTACTAACCAGGCCCAACACTGCATAGCTTCCAAGATCAGACGAGATTGGGCATGTCCAGTGTGGTTTGGCTGTAGGTGCTCAAAAGCATTAAATTTAGACCTCTATTACTTCTTTACTCAAGTAAATTCATTGATAAGTTGAAAAAATTAAATGTAAAATGTAATAGAAAAGAATGTTATGGCAGTATAAAAGTACCTACAGCACCCGGTATTCCCAGGTGGTCTCCCATCCAAGTACTAACCAGGCCCAACACTGCATAACTTCCAAGATCAGATGACATTGGCCATGTCCAGTATGGTTTGGCTGCAGGTGTTCAAAAATATTAACTTTAGACCTCTTTTACTTCTTAACTCAAGTAAATTCATTGATAAGTTGAAAAAATTAAATTTAAAATGTAATAGAAAGGAATGTTATGGCAGTATAAAATTACCTACAGCACCTGGTATTCCCAGGTGGTTTCCCATCCAAGTACTAACCAGGCCCAACACTGCATAGCTTCCAAGAACAGACGAGATTGGGCATGTCCAGTATGGATTGGCTGCAGGTGCTCAAAAATATTAACTTTAGACCTCTTTTACTTCTTAACTCAAGTAAATTCATTGATAAGTTGAAAAAATTAAATGTAAAATGTAATAGAAAGGAATGTTATGGCAGTATAAAATTACCTACAGCACCTGGTATTCCCAGGTGGTTTCCCATCCAAGTACTAACCAGGCCCAACACTGCATAGCTTCCAAGATCAGATGACATTGGCCATGTCCAGTGTGGTTTGGCTGTAGTTTCTCAAAAGTCTTAACTTTAGACCTCTTTTACTTCTTAACTCAAGTAAATTCATTGATAAGTTGAAAAAATTTAATGTAAAATGTAATTGAAAAGAATGTTATGGCTATATAAAATTACCTACAGCACCTGGTATTCCCAGGTAGTCTCCCATTCAAATACTAACCAGGCCCAACACTGTATAGCTTCCAAGATCAGACGAGATTGGGCATGTCCAGTGTGGTTTGGCTGTTGGCGTTCAAAAACTTTAACTTTAGACCTCTTTTACTTCTTAACTCAAGTAAATTCATTGATAAGTTGAAAAAATTAAATGTAAAATGTAATAGAAAAGAATGTTATGTCAGTATAAAATTACCTACAGCATCTGCTATTCCCAGGTGGTCTCCCATCCAAGTACTAACCAGGCCCAACACTGCATAGCTTCCAAGATTAGATGAGATTGGGCATGTCCAGAGTGGTTTGACTGTAGGTGCTCAACAACTTTAACTTTAGACCTCTTTTACTTCTTAACTCAAGTAAATTCATTGATAAGTTTAAAAATGAAATGTAAAATGTAACAGAAAAGAATGTTATGGCAGTATAAAATTACCTACAGCTCCTGGTATTCGCAGGTGGTCTCCCATCCAAGTACTAACCTGGCCCAACAATGCATAGCTTCCAAGATCAGACGAGATTGGGCATGTTCAGTGTGGTTTGGCTGTAGGTGCTCAAAAACATTAACTTTAGAACTCTTTTACTTCTTAACTCAAGTAAATTCATTGATAAGTTGAAAAAATTAAATGTAAAATGTAATAGAAAAGAATGTTATGGCTGCATAAAAATACCTACAGCACCTGGGATTCCCAGGTGGTCTCCCAACCAAGTACTAACCAGGCCCAACACTGCATAGCTTCCAAGATCAGACGAGATTGGGAAGGTCCAGTGTGGTTTGGCTGTAGGTGCTCAAAAGCATTAAATTTAGACGTCTATTACTTCTTAACTCATGTAAATTCATTGATAAGTTGAAAAAATGAAATGTAAAATGTAATTGAAAAGAATGTTATGGCAGTATAAAATTACCTACAGCACCTGGTATTCCCAGGTGGACTCCCATCCACATAATAACCATGCCCAACACTGCACAGCTTCCAAGATCAGACGACATTGGCCATGTCCAGTGTGGTTTGGCTGTAGGTGCTCAAAAACATTAACTTTAGACCTCTTTTACTTCTTAACTCAAGTAAATTCATTGATAAGTTGAAAAAATTAAAAGTAAAATGTAATAGAAAAGAATGTTATGTCAGTATAAAATTACCTACAGCATCTGGTATTCCCAGGTGGTCTCCCATCCAAGTACTAACCAGGCCCAACACTGCATAGTTTCCAATATCAGATGAAATTGGGCATGTCCAGTGTGGTTTGGCTGCAGGTGCTCAAAAACGTTAACTTTAGACATCTTTTACTTCTTAACTCAAGTAAATTCATTGATAAGTTGAAAAAATTAAATGTAAAATGTAATAGAAAAGAATGTTATAGCAGTATAAAAGTACCTACAGCACCTGGTATTCCCAGGATGTCTCCCATCCACGTACTAACCATGCCCAACACTGCATAGCTTCCAAGATAAGATGACATTGGCCATGTCCTGTATGGT
>JAUIMM010000965.1:5847500-5862500 GCA_031769625.1 Taudactylus pleione | reverse complement strand
TAAGTTGAAAAAATTAAATGTAAAATGTAATAGAAAAGTATGTTATGGCAGTATAAAATTACCTACAGCACCTGGTATTCCCAGGTGGTCTCCCATCCAAGTACTAACCAGGCCCAACACTGCATAGCTTCCAAGATCAGACGAGATTGGGCATGTCCAGGGTGGTTTGGCTGTAGGTGCTCAAAAACATTAACTTTAGAACTCTTTTACTTCTTAACTCAAGTAAATTCATTGATAAGTTGAAAAAATTTAATGTAAAATGTAATAGAAAAGAATGTTATGGCTGTATAAAATTACCTACAGCACCTGGTATTCCCAGGTGGTCTCCCATCACAGTACTAACCAGGCCCAACACTGTATAGTTTCCAATATCAGACGAGATTGGGCATGTCCAGTGTGGTTTGGCTGTAGGTGCTCAAATACATTAACTTTAGACCTCTTTTACTTCTTTACTCAAGAAAATTCATTGATAAGTTGAAAAAATTTAATGTAAAATGTAATAGAAAAGAATGTTATGGCTGCATAAAAATACCTACAGCACCTGGGATTCCCAGGTGGTCTCCCAACCATGTACTAACCAGGCCCAACACTGCATAGCTTCCAAGATCAGACGAGATTGAGCATGTCCTGTGTGGTTTGGCTGTAGGTGCTCAAAAGCATTAAATTTAGACGTCTATTACTTCTTAACTCATGTAAATTCATTGATAAGTTGAAAAAATGAAATGTAAAATGTAATTGAAAAGAATGTTATGGCAGTATAAAATTACCTACAGCACCTGGTATTCCCAGGTGGACTCCCATTCACATAATAACCATGCCCCACACTGCACAGCTTCCAAGATCAGATGACATTGGCCATGTCCAGTGTGGTTTGGCTGTAGGTGCTCAAAAACATTAACTTTAGACCTCTTTTACTTCTTAACTCAAGTAAATTCATTGATAAGTTGAAAAAATTAAATGTAAAATGTAATAGAAAAGAATGTTATCGCAGTATAAAATTACCTACAGCACCTGGTATTCCCACGTGATCTCCCATCCAAGTCCTAACCAGGCCCAACACAGCATAACTTCCAAGATCAGACGAGATTGGGCATGTCCAGTGTGGTTTGGCTGTAGGTGCGCAAAAACATTAACTTTAGACCTCTTTTACTTCTTAACTCATGTAAATTCAATGATAAGTTGAAAAATGAAATGTAAAATGTAATAGAAAAGAATGTTATGGCAGTATAAAATTACCTACAGCTCCCTGTATTCCCAGGTGGTCTCCCATCCAAGTACTAACCAGGCCCAACACTGCATAGCTTCCAAGATCAGACGAGATTGGGCATGTCCAGTGTGGTTTGGCTGTAGGTGCTCAAAAACATTAACTTTAGACCTCTATTACTTCGTAACTCAAGTAAATTCATTGATAAGTTGAAAAAATTAAATGTAAAATTTAATAGAAAAGAATGTTATGGCAGTATAAAATTACCTACAGCACCTGGTATTCTCAGGTGGTTTCCCATCCAAGTACTAACCAGGCCCAGCACTGCATAGCTTCCAAGATCAGACTAGATTGGGCATGTCCAGTGTGGTTTGGCTGTAGGTGCTCAAAAAAATTAACTTTAGGCCTCTTTTACTTCTTAACTCAAGTAAATTCATTGATAAGTTGAAAAAATTAAATGTAAAATGTAATAGAAAAGAATGTTTTGGCTGTATAAAATTACCTACAGCACCTGGTATTTCCAGGTGGTCTCCCATCCAAGTAGAAACCAGGCCCAACACTGCATAGCTTCCAAGATCAGACGAGATTGGGCATGTCCAGTGTGGTTTGGCTGTAGGTGCTCAAAAGCATTAAATTTAGACCTCTATTACTTCTTAACTCAGGTAAATTCATTGATAAGTTGAAAAAATTAAATGTAAAATGTAATAGAAAAGAATGTTATGGCAGTATAAAAGTACCTACAGCACCTGGTATTCCCAGGTGGTCTCCCATCCAAGTACTAACCATGCCCAACACTGCATAGTTTCCAAGATCAGATGACATTGGCCATGTCCAGTATGATTTGGCTGCAGGTGCTCAAAAATATTAACTTTAGACCTCTTTTACTTCTTAACTCAATTAAATTCATTGATAAGTTGAAAAAATTAAATGTAAAATGTAATAGAAAAGAATGTTATGGCAGTATAAAATTACCTACAGCACCTGGTATTCCCAGGTGGTTTCCCATCCAAGTACTAACCAGGCCCAACACTGCATAGCTTCCAAGATCAGACGACATTGGCCAGGTCCAGTGTGGTTTGGCTGTAGTTTCTCAAAAATCTTAACTTTAGACCTCTTTTACTTCTTAACTCAAGTAAATTCATTGATAAGTTGAAAAAATGTAATGTAAAATGTAATAGAAAAGAATGTTATGGCTATATAAAATTACCTACAGCACCTGGTATTCCCAGGTGGTCTCCCGTCCCAGTACTAACCAGGCCCAACACTGCATAGCTTCCAAGATCAGACGAGATTGGGCATGTCCAGTGTGGTTTGGCTGTAGGAGCTCAAAAACATTAACTTTAGACCTCTATTACTTCTTAACTCAAGTAAATTCATTGATAAGTTGAAAAAATTAAATGTAAAATGTAATAGAAAAGAATGTTATGGCTGCATAAAAATACCTACAGCACCTGGTATTCCCAGGCGGTCTCCCAACCAAGTACTACCCAAGCCCAACACTGCATAGCTTCCAAGATCAGACGAGATTGGGCATGTCCAGTGTGGTTTGGCTGTAGGTGCTCAAAAGCATTAAATTTAGACGTTTATTACTTCTTAACTCATGTAAATTCATTGATAAGTTGAAAAAATGAAACGTAAAATGTAATTGAAAAGAATGTTATGGCAGTATAAAATTACCTACAGCACCTGGTATTCCCAGGTGGACTCCCATCCACATAATAACCATGCCCAACACTGCACAGCTTCCAAGATCAGACGACATTGGCCATGTCCAGTGTGGTTTGGCTGTAGGTGCTCAAAAACATTAACTTTAGACCTCTTTTACTTCTTAACTCAAGTAAATTCATTGATAAGTTGAAAAAATTAAATGTAAAATGTAATAGAAAAGAATGTTATCGCTATATAAAATTACCTACAGCACCTGGTATTCCCAGGTGGTCTCCCGTCCCAGTACTAACCAGGCCCAACACTGCATAGCTTCCAAGATCAGGCGAGATTGGGCATGTCCAGTGTGGTTTGGCTGTAGGAGCTCAAAAACATTAACTTTAGACCTGTATTACTTATTAACTCAAGTAAATTCATTGATAAGTTGAAAAAATTAAATGTAAAATGTAACAGAAAAGAATGTTATGGCAGTATAAAATTACCTACAGCACCTGGTATTCCCAGGTGCTTTCCCATCCAAGTACTAACCAGGCCCAACACTGCATAGCTTCCAAGATCAGACGAGATTGGGCATGTCCAGTGTGGTTTTGCTGTAGGTGCCCAAAAACATTAACTTTAGACCTCTTTTACTTCTTAACTCAAGTAAATTCATTGATAAGTTGAAAAAATTAAATGTAAAATGTAATAGAAAAGAATGTTTTGGCTGTATAAAATTACCTACAGCACCTGGTATTCCCAGGTGGTCTCCCATCCAAGTATTAACCAGGCCCAACACTGCATAGTTTCCAAGATCAGACGAGATTGGGCATGTCCAGTGTGGATTGGCTGTAGGTACTCAAATACATTAACTTTAGACCTCTTTTACTTCTTTACTCAAGAAAATTCATTGATAAGTTGAAAAAATTTAATGTAAAATGTAATAGAAAAGAATGTTATGGCTGCATAAAAATACCTACAGCACCTGGGATTCCCAGGTGGTCTCCCAACCATGTACTAACCAGGCCCAACACTGCATAGCTTCCAAGATCAGACGAGATTGAGCATGTCCTGTGTGGTTTGGCTGTAGGTGCTCAAAAGCATTAAATTTAGACGTCTATTACTTCTTAACTCATGTAAATTCATTGATAAGTTGAAAAAATGAAATGTAAAATGTAATTGAAAAGAATGTTATGGCAGTATAAAATTACCTACAGCACCTGGTATTCCCAGGTGGACTCCCATTCACATAATAACCATGCCCCACACTGCACAGCTTCCAAGATCAGACGACATTGGCCATGTCCAGTGTGGTTTGGCTGTAGGTGCTCAAAAACATTAACTTTAGACCTCTTTTACTTCTTAACTCAAGTAAATTCATTGATAAGTTGAAAAAATTAAATGTAAAATGTAATAGAAAAGAATGTTATCGCAGTATAAAATTACCTACAGCACCTGGTATTCCCACGTGATCTCCCATCCAAGTCCTAACCAGGCCCAACACTGCATAACTTCCAAGATCAGACGAGATTGGGCATGTCCAGTGTGGTTTGGCTGTAGGTGCGCAAAAACATTAACTTTAGACCTCTTTTACTTCTTAACTCATGTAAATTCAATGATAAGTTGAAAAATGAAATGTAAAATGTAATAGAAAAGAATGTTATGGCAGTATAAAATTACCTACAGCTCCCTGTATTCCCAGGTGGTCTCCCATCCAAGTACTAACCAGGCCCAACACTGCATAGCTTCCAAGATCAGACGAGATTGGGCATGTCCAGTGTGGTTTGGCTGTAGGTGCTCAAAAACATTAACTTTAGACCTCTATTACTTCGTAACTCAAGTAAATTCATTGATAAGTTGAAAAAATTAAATGTAAAATTTAATAGAAAAGAATGTTATGGCAGTATAAAATTACCTACAGCACCTGGTATTCTCAGGTGGTTTCCCATCCAAGTACTAACCAGGCCCAGCACTGCATAGCTTCCAAGATCAGACTAGATTGGGCATGTCCAGTGTGGTTTGGCTGTAGGTGCTCAAAAAAATTAACTTTAGGCCTCTTTTACTTCTTAACTCAAGTAAATTCATTGATAAGTTGAAAAAATTAAATGTAAAATGTAATAGAAAAGAATGTTTTGGCTGTATAAAATTACCTACAGCACCTGGTATTTCCAGGTGGTCTCCCATCCAAGTAGAAACCAGGCCCAACACTGCATAGCTTCCAAGATCAGACGAGATTGGGCATGTCCAGTGTGGTTTGGCTGTAGGTGCTCAAAAGCATTAAATTTAGACCTCTATTACTTCTTAACTCAGGTAAATTCATTGATAAGTTGAAAAAATTAAATGTAAAATGTAATAGAAAAGAATGTTATGGCAGTATAAAAGTACCTACAGCACCTGGTATTCCCAGGTGGTCTCCCATCCAAGTACTAACCATGCCCAACACTGCATAGTTTCCAAGATCAGATGACATTGGCCATGTCCAGTATGATTTGGCTGCAGGTGCTCAAAAATATTAACTTTAGACCTCTTTTACTTCTTAACTCAATTAAATTCATTGATAAGTTGAAAAAATTAAATGTAAAATGTAATAGAAAAGAATGTTATGGCAGTATAAAATTACCTACAGCACCTGGTATTCCCAGGTGGTTTCCCATCCAAGTACTAACCAGGCCCAACACTGCATAGCTTCCAAGATCAGACGACATTGGCCAGGTCCAGTGTGGTTTGGCTGTAGTTTCTCAAAAATCTTAACTTTAGACCTCTTTTACTTCTTAACTCAAGTAAATTCATTGATAAGTTGAAAAAATGTAATGTAAAATGTAATAGAAAAGAATGTTATGGCTATATAAAATTACCTACAGCACCTGGTATTCCCAGGTGGTCTCCCGTCCCAGTACTAACCAGGCCCAACACTGCATAGCTTCCAAGATCAGACGAGATTGGGCATGTCCAGTGTGGTTTGGCTGTAGGAGCTCAAAAACATTAACTTTAGACCTCTATTACTTCTTAACTCAAGTAAATTCATTGATAAGTTGAAAAAATTAAATGTAAAATGTAATAGAAAAGAATGTTATGGCTGCATAAAAATACCTACAGCACCTGGTATTCCCAGGCGGTCTCCCAACCAAGTACTACCCAAGCCCAACACTGCATAGCTTCCAAGATCAGACGAGATTGGGCATGTCCAGTGTGGTTTGGCTGTAGGTGCTCAAAAGCATTAAATTTAGACGTTTATTACTTCTTAACTCATGTAAATTCATTGATAAGTTGAAAAAATGAAACGTAAAATGTAATTGAAAAGAATGTTATGGCAGTATAAAATTACCTACAGCACCTGGTATTCCCAGGTGGACTCCCATCCACATAATAACCATGCCCAACACTGCACAGCTTCCAAGATCAGACGACATTGGCCATGTCCAGTGTGGTTTGGCTGTAGGTGCTCAAAAACATTAACTTTAGACCTCTTTTACTTCTTAACTCAAGTAAATTCATTGATAAGTTGAAAAAATTAAATGTAAAATGTAATAGAAAAGAATGTTATCGCTATATAAAATTACCTACAGCACCTGGTATTCCCAGGTGGTCTCCCGTCCCAGTACTAACCAGGCCCAACACTGCATAGCTTCCAAGATCAGGCGAGATTGGGCATGTCCAGTGTGGTTTGGCTGTAGGAGCTCAAAAACATTAACTTTAGACCTGTATTACTTATTAACTCAAGTAAATTCATTGATAAGTTGAAAAAATTAAATGTAAAATGTAACAGAAAAGAATGTTATGGCAGTATAAAATTACCTACAGCACCTGGTATTCCCAGGTGCTTTCCCATCCAAGTACTAACCAGGCCCAACACTGCATAGCTTCCAAGATCAGACGAGATTGGGCATGTCCAGTGTGGTTTTGCTGTAGGTGCCCAAAAACATTAACTTTAGACCTCTTTTACTTCTTAACTCAAGTAAATTCATTGATAAGTTGAAAAAATTAAATGTAAAATGTAATAGAAAAGAATGTTTTGGCTGTATAAAATTACCTACAGCACCTGGTATTCCCAGGTGGTCTCCCATCCAAGTATTAACCAGGCCCAACACTGCATAGTTTCCAAGATCAGACGAGATTGGGCATGTCCAGTGTGGATTGGCTGTAGGTACTCAAATACATTAACTTTAGACCTCTTTTCCTTCTTTACTCAAGAAAATTCATTGATAAGTTGAAAAAATTAAATGTAAAATGTAATAGAAAAGAATGTTATGGCGGCATAAAAATACCTACAGCACCTGGTATTCCCAGGTGGTCTCCCAACCAAGTACTAACCAGGCCCAACACTGCATAGCTTCCAAGATCAGACGAGATTGGGCATGTCCAGTGTGGTTTCACTGTAGGTGCTCAAAGCATTAAATTTAGACGTCTATTACTTCTTAACTCATGTAAATTCATTGATAAGTTGAAAAAATGAAATGTAAAATGTAATAGAAAAGAATGTTATGGCAGTATAAAATTACCTACAGCACCTGGTATTCCCAGGTGGACTCCCATCCACATAATAACCATGCCCAACACTGCACAGCTTCCAAGATCAGATGACATTGGCAATGTCCTGTATGGTTTGGCTGTAGGTGCTCAAAAATCTTAACTTTAGACCTCTTTTACTTATTAACTCAAGTAAATTCATTGACAAGTTGAAAAAATTAAATGTAAAATGTAATAGAAAAGAATGTTATGGCAGTATAAAATTACCTACTGCACCTGGTTTTCCCAGGTTGTCTCCCATCCAAGTACTGACAAGGCCCAACACTGCATAGCTACCAAGATCAGACGAGATTGGGCATGTCCTGTGTGGTTTGGCTGTAGGTGCTCAAAAACTTTAACTTAAGACCTCTATTACTTCTTAACTCAAGTAAATTCATTGATAAGTTGAAAAAATTAAATGTAAAATGTAATAGAAAAGAATGTTATGGCAGTATAAAATTACCTACAACACCTGGTATTCCCAGGTGGTCTCCCATCCAAGTACTAACCAGGCCCAACACTGCATAACTTCCAAGATCAGACGAGATTGGGCATGTCCAGTGTGGTTTGGCTGTAGGTGCGCAAAAATATTAACTTTAGACCTCTTTTACTTCTTAACTCATGTAAATTCAATGATAAGTTGAAAAATGAAATGTTAAATGTAATAGAAAAGAATGTTATGGCAGTATAAAATTACCTACAGCTCCTGGTATTCCCAGGTTGTCTCCCATCCAAGTACTAACCAGGCCCAACACTGCATAGCTTCCAAGATCAGACGACATTGGCCATGTCCAGTGTGGTTTGGCTGTAGCTTCTCAAAAATCTTAACTTTAGACCTCTTTTACTTCTTAACTCAAGTAAATTCATTGATAAGTTGAAAAAATGTAATGTAAAATGTAATAGAAAAGAATGTTATTGCTATATAAAATTACCTACAGCACCTGGTATTCCCAGGTGGTCTCCCGTCCCAGTACTAACCAGGCCCAACACTGCATAGCTTCCAAGATCAGGCGAGATTGGGCATGTCCAGTGTGGTTTGGCTGTAGGAGCTCAAAAACATTAACTTTAGACCTCTATTACTTATTAACTCAAGTAAATTCATTGATAAGTTGAAAAAATTAAATGTAAAATGTAACAGAAAAGAATGTTATGGCAGTATAAAATTACCTACAGCACCTGGTATTCCCAGGTGGTTTCCCATCCAAGTACTAACCAGGCCAAACACTGCATAGCTTCCAAGATCAGACGAGATTGGGCATGTCCAGTGTGGTTTTGCTGTAGGTGCCCAAAAACATTAACTTTAGACCTCTTTTACTTCTTAACTCAAGTAAATTCATTGATAAGTTGAAAAAATTAAATGTAAAATGTAATAGAAAAGAATGTTTTGGCTGTATAAAATTACCTACAGCACCTGGTATTCCCAGGTGGTCTCCCATCCAAGTACTAACCAGGCCAAACACTGCATAGTTTCCAAGATCATACG
The DNA here is from genome assembly GCA_031769625.1 of Taudactylus pleione. Classification (NCBI taxonomy): domain Eukaryota; kingdom Metazoa; phylum Chordata; class Amphibia; order Anura; family Myobatrachidae; genus Taudactylus; species Taudactylus pleione. The sequence continues at coordinate 5,853,666 of JAUIMM010000965.1, read as the reverse complement.
AGATTGGGCATGTCCAGTGTGGATTGGCTGTAGGTGCTCAAATACATTAACTTTAGACCTCTTTTCCTTCTTTACTCAAGAAAATTCATTGATAAGTTGAAAAAATTAAATGTAAAATGTAATAGAAAAGATTGTTATGGCGGCATAAAAATACCTACAGCATCTGGTATTCCCAGGTGGTCTCCCAACCAAGTACTAACCAGGCCCAACACTGCATAGCTTCCAAGATCAGATGAGATTGGGCATGTCCAGTGTGGTTTGGCTGTAGGTGCTCAAAGCATTAAATTTAGACGTCTATTACTTCTTAACTCATGTAAATTCATTGATAAGTTGAAAAAATGAAATGTAAAATGTAACAGAAAAGAATGTTATGGCAGTATAAAATTACCTACAGCACCTGGTATTCCCAGGTGGACTCCCATCCACATAATAACCATGCCCAACACTGCACAGCTTCCAAGATCAGATGACATTGGCCATGTCCAGTGTGGTTTGGCTGTAGGAGCTCAAAAACATTAACTTTAGACCTCTATTACTTCTTAACTCAAGTAAATTCATTGATAAGTTGAAAAAATTAAATGTAAAATGTAATAGAAAAGAATGTTATGGCAGTATAAAATTACCTACAGCACCTGGTATTCACAGGTGGTTTCCCATCCAAGTACTAACCATGCCCAACACTGCATAGCTTCCAAGATCAGACGAGATTGGGCATGTCCAGTGTGGTTTGGCTGTAGGTGCCCAAAAACATTAACTTTAGACCTCTTTTACTTCTTAACTCAAGTAAATTCATTGATAAGTTGAAAAAATTAAATGTAAAATGTAATAGAAAAGAATGTTTTGGCTGTATAAATTTACCTACAGCCCCTGGTATTTCCAGGTGGTCTCCCATCCAAGTACAAACCAGGCCCGACACTGCATAGCTTCCAAGACCTGACGAGATTGGGCATGTCCAGTGTGGTTTGGCTGTAGGTGCTCAAAAACATTAACTTTAGACCTCTATTACTTCTTAACCCAAGTAAATTCATTGATAAGTTGAAAAAATTAAATGTAAAATGTAATAGAAAAGAATGTTATGGCAGTATAAAATTACCTACAGCACCTGGTATTTCCAGGTGGTCTCCCATCCAAGTACTAACTTTGTCCAACACTGCATAGCTTCCAAGATCAGACGAGATTGGGCATGTCCAGTGTGGTTTGGCTGTAGGTGCTCAAAAACATTAACTTTAGAACTCTTTTACTTCTTAACTCAAGTAAATTAATTGATAAGTTGAAAAAATTTAATGTAAAATGTAATAGAAAAGAAGGTTATGGCTGTATAAAATTACCTACAGCACCTGGTATTCCCAGGTGGTCTCCCATCCAAGTACTAACCAGGCCCAACACTGCATAGTTTCCAAGATCAGACGAGATTGGGCATGTCCAGTGTGGATTGGCTGTAGGTGCTCAAATACATTAACTTTAGACCTCTTTTACTTCTTTACTCAAGAAAATTCATTGATAAGTTGAAAAAATTAAATGTAAAATGTAATAGAAAAGAATATTATGGCTGCATAAAAATACCTACAGCACCTGGTATTCCCAGGTGGTCTCCCAACCAAGTACTAACCAGGCCCAACACTGCATAGCTTCCAAAATCAGACGAGATTGGGCATGTCCAGTGTGGTTTGGCTGTAGGTGCTCAAAAGCATTAAATTTAGACGCCTATTACTTCTTAACTCATGTAAATTCATTGATAAGTTGAAAAAATGAAATGTAAAATGTAATTGAAAAGAATGTTGTGGCAGTATAAAATTACCTACAGCACCTGGTATTCCCAGGTGGTCTCCCATCCAAGTACTAACCAGGCCCAACGCTGCATAGCTTCCAAGATCAGACGAGATTGGGCATGTCCAGTGTGGTTTGACTGTAGGTGCTCAAATACATTAACTTTAGACCTCTTTTACTTCATTACTCAAGTAAATTCATTGATAAGTTGAAAAAATTAAATGTAAAATGTAATAGAAAAGAATGTTATGGCTGCATAAAAATACCTACAGCACCTGGTATTCCCAGGCGGTCTCCCAACCAAGTACTACCCAAGCCCAACACTGCATAGCTTCCAAGATCAGACGAGATTGGGCATGTCCAGTGTGGTTTGGCTGTAGGTGCTCAAAAGAATTAAATTTAGACGTCTATTACTTCTTAACTCATGTAAATTCATTGATAAGTTGAAAAAATGAAATGTAAAATGTAATTGAAAAGAATGTTATGGCAGTATAAAATTACCTACAGCACCTGGTATTCCCAGGTGGACTCCCATCCACATAATAACCATGCCCAACACTGCACAGCTTCCAAGATCAGACGACATTGGCCATGTCCAGTGTGGTTTGGCTGTAGGTGCTCAAAAACTGTAACTTTAGACCTCTTTTACTTCATAACTCAAGTAAATTCATTGATAAGTTGAAAAAATTAAATGTAAAATGTAATAGAAAAGAATGTTATCGCAGTATAAAATTACCTTCAGCACCTGGTATTCCCAGGTGGTCTCCCATCCAAGTACTAACCAGGCCCAACACTGCATAACTTCCAAGATCAGATGAGATTGGGCATGTCCAGTGTGGTTTGGCTGTAGGTGCGCAAAAACATTAACTTTAGACCTCTTTTACTTCTTAACTCATGTAAATTCAATGATAAGTTGAAAAATGAAATGTAAAATGTAATAGAAAAGAATGTTATGGCAGTATAAAATTACCTACAGCTCCTGGTATTCCCAGGTGGTCTCCCATCCAAGTACTAACCAGGCCCAACACTGCATAGCTTCCAAGATCAGACGAGATTGGGCATGTCCAGTGTGGTTTGGCTGTAGCTGCTCAAAAAAATTAACTTTAGACCTCTTTTACTTCTTAACTCATGTAAATTCAATCATAAGTTGAAAAATGAAATGTAAAATGTAATAGAAAAGAATGTTATGGCAGTATAAAATTACCTACAGGTCCTGGTATTCCCAGGTGGTCTCCCATCCAAGTACTAACCAGGACCCAACACTGCATAGCTTCCAAGGTCAGATGAGATTGGGCATGTCCAGTGTGGTTTGGCTGTAGGTGCTCAAAAACCTTAACTTTAGACCTCTATTACTTCTGAACTCAAGTAAATTCATTGATAAGTTGAAAAAATTAAATGTAAAATTTAATAGAAAAGAATGTTATGGCAGTATAAAATTACCTACAGCACCTGGTATTTCCAGGTGGTCTCCCATCCAAGTACTAAGCAGGCCCAACACTGCATAGCTTCCAAGATCAGACTAGATTGGGCATGTCCAGTGTGGTTTGGCTGTAGGTGCTCAAAAACATTAACTTTAGACATCTTTTACTTCTTAACTCAAGTAAATTCATTGATAAATTGAAAAAATTAAATGTAAAATGTAATAGAAAAGAATGTTATGGCAGTATAAAAGTACCTACAGCACCTGGTATTCCCAGGATGTCTCCCATCCACATACTAACTATGCCCAACACTGCATAGCTTCCAAGATAAGATGACATTGGCCATGTCCTGTATGGTTTGGCTGTAGGTGCTCAAAAATCTTAACTTTAGACCTCTTTTACTTATTAACTCAAGTAAATTCATTGACAAGTTGAAAAAATTAAATGTAAAATGTAATAGAAAAGAATGTTATGGCAGTATAAAATTACCTACTGCACCTGGTTTTCCCAGGTGGTCTCCCATCCAAGTACTAACCAGGCCAAACACTGCATAGCTTCCAAGATCAGACGAGATTGGGCATGTCCAGTGTGGTTTTGCTGTAGGTGCCCAAAAACATTAACTTTAGACCTCTTTTACTTCTTAACTCAAGTAAATTCATTGATAAGTTGAAAAAATTAAATGTAAAATGTAATAGAAAAGAATGTTTTGGCTGTATAAAATTACCTACAGCACCTGGTATTCCCAGGTGGTCTCCCATCCAAGTACTAACCAGGCCCAACACTGCATAGTTTCCAAGATCATACGAGATTGGGCATGTCCAGTGTGGATTGGCTGTAGGTGCTCAAATACATTAACTTTAGACCTCTTTTCCTTCTTTACTCAAGAAAATTCATTGATAAGTTGAAAAAATTAAATGTAAAATGTAATAGAAAAGATTGTTATGGCGGCATAAAAATACCTACAGCATCTGGTATTCCCAGGTGGTCTCCCAACCAAGTACTAACCAGGCCCAACACTGCATAGCTTCCAAGATCAGATGAGATTGGGCATGTCCAGTGTGGTTTGGCTGTAGGTGCCCAAAAACATTAACTTTAGACCTCTTTTACTTCTTAACTCAAGTAAATTCATTGATAAGTTGAAAAAATTAAATGTAAAATGTAATAGAAAAGAATTTTTTGGCTGTATAAATTTACCTACAGCACCTGGTATTTCCAGGTGGTCTCCCATCCAAGTAAAAACCAGGCCCGACACTGCATAGCTTCCAAGACCTGACGAGATTGGGCATGTCCAGTGTGGTTTGGCTGTAGGTGCTCAAAAACATTAACTTTAGACCTCTATTACTTCTTAACCCAAGTAAATTCATTGATAAGTTGAAAAAATTAAATGTAAAATGTAATAGAAAAGAATGTTATGGCAGTATAAAATTACCTACAGCACCTGGTATTTCCAGGTGGTCTCCCATCCAAGTACTAACTTTGCCCAACACTGCATAGCTTCCAAGATCAGACGAGATTGGGCATGTCCAGTGTGGTTTGGCTGTAGGTGCTCAAAAACATTAACTTTAGAACTCTTTTACTTCTTAACTCAAGTAAATTAATTGATAAGTTGAAAAAATTTAATGTAAAATGTAATAGAAAAGAAGGTTATGGCTGTATAAAATTACCTACAGCACCTGGTATTCCCAGGTGGTCTCCCATCCAAGTACTAACCAGGCCCAACACTGCATAGTTTCCAAGATCAGACGAGATTGGGCATGTCCAGTGTGGATTGGCTGTAGGTGCTCAAATACATTAACTTTAGACCTCTTTTACTTCTTTACTCAAGAAAATTCATTGATAAGTTGAAAAAATTAAATGTAAAATGTAATAGAAAAGAATATTATGGCTGCATAAAAATACCTACAGCACCTGGTATTCCCAGGTGGTCTCCCAACCAAGTACTAACCAGGCCCAACACTGCATAGCTTCCAAGATCAGAAGAGATTGGGCATGTCCAGTGTGGTTTGGCTGTAGGTGCTCAAAAGCATTAAATTTAGACGCATATTACTTCTTAACTCATGTAAATTCATTGATAAGTTGAAAAAATGAAATGTAAAATGTAATTGAAAAGAATGTTATGGCAGTATAAAATTACCTACAGCACCTGGTATTCCCAGGTGGTCTCCCATCCAAGTACTAACCAGGCCCAACACTGCATAGCTTCCAAGATCAGACGAGATTGGGCATGTCCAGTGTGGTTTGACTGTAGGTGCTCAAATACATTAACTTTAGACCTCTTTTACTTCATTACTCAAGTAAATTCATTGATAAGTTGAAAAAATTAAATGTAAAATGTAATAGAAAAGAATGTTATGGCTGCATAAAAATACCTACAGCACCTGGTATTCCCTGGCGGTCTCCCAACCAAGTACTACCCAAGCCCAACACTGCATAGCTTCCAAGATCAGACGAGATTGGGCATGTCCAGTGTGGTTTGGCTGTAGGTGCTCAAAAGAATTAAATTTAGACGTCTATTACTTCTTAACTCATGTAAATTCATTGATAAGTTGAAAAAATGAAATGGAAAATGTAATTGAAAAGAATGTTATGGCAGTATAAAATTACCTACAGCACCTGGTATTCCCAGGTGGACTCCCATCCACATAATAACCATGCCCAACACTGCACAGCTTCCAAGATCAGACGACATTGGCCATGTCCAGTGTGGTTTGGCTGTAGGTGCTCAAAAACTTTAACTTTAGACCTCTTTTACTTCTTAACTCAAGTAAATTCATTGATAAGTTGAAAAAATTAAATGTAAAATGTAATAGAAAAGAATGTTATCGCAGTATAAAATTACCTTCAGCATCTGGTATTCCCAGGTGGTCTCCCATCCAAGTACTAACCAGGCCCAACACTGCATAACTTCCAAGACCAGATGAGATTGGGCATGTCCAGTGTGGTTTGGCTGTAGGTGCGCAAAAACATTAACTTTAGAC
>JAUIMM010000965.1:5837500-5842500 GCA_031769625.1 Taudactylus pleione | reverse complement strand
AAGAATGTTATTGCTATATAAAATTACCTACAGCACCTGGTATTCCCAGGTGGTCTCCCGTCCCAGTACTAACCAGGCCCAACACTGCATAGCTTCCAAGATCAGGCGAGATTGGGCATGTCCAGTGTGGTTTGGCTGTAGGAGCTCAAAAACATTAACTTTAGACCTCTATTACTTATTAACTCAAGTAAATTCATTGATAAGTTGAAAAAATTAAATGTAAAATGTAACAGAAAAGAATGTTATGGCAGTATAAAATTACCTACAGCACCTGGTATTCCCAGGTGGTTTCCCATCCAAGTACTAACCAGGCCAAACACTGCATAGCTTCCAAGATCAGACGAGATTGGGCATGTCCAGTGTGGTTTTGCTGTAGGTGCCCAAAAACATTAACTTTAGACCTCTTTTACTTCTTAACTCAAGTAAATTCATTGATAAGTTGAAAAAATTAAATGTAAAATGTAATAGAAAAGAATGTTTTGGCTGTATAAAATTACCTACAGCACCTGGTATTCCCAGGTGGTCTCCCATCCAAGTACTAACCAGGCCAAACACTGCATAGTTTCCAAGATCATACGAGATTGGGCATGTCCAGTGTGGATTGGCTGTAGGTGCTCAAATACATTAACTTTAGACCTCTTTTCCTTCTTTACTCAAGAAAATTCATTGATAAGTTGAAAAAATTAAATGTAAAATGTAATAGAAAAGATTGTTATGGCGGCATAAAAATACCTACAGCATCTGGTATTCCCAGGTGGTCTCCCAACCAAGTACTAACCAGGCCCAACACTGCATAGCTTCCAAGATCAGATGAGATTGGGCATGTCCAGTGTGGTTTGGCTGTAGGTGCTCAAAGCATTAAATTTAGACGTCTATTACTTCTTAACTCATGTAAATTCATTGATAAGTTGAAAAAATGAAATGTAAAATGTAACAGAAAAGAATGTTATGGCAGTATAAAATTACCTACAGCACCTGGTATTCCCAGGTGGACTCCCATCCACATAATAACCATGCCCAACACTGCACAGCTTCCAAGATCAGATGACATTGGCCATGTCCAGTGTGGTTTGGCTGTAGGAGCTCAAAAACATTAACTTTAGACCTCTATTACTTCTTAACTCAAGTAAATTCATTGATAAGTTGAAAAAATTAAATGTAAAATGTAATAGAAAAGAATGTTATGGCAGTATAAAATTACCTACAGCACCTGGTATTCACAGGTGGTTTCCCATCCAAGTACTAACCATGCCCAACACTGCATAGCTTCCAAGATCAGACGAGATTGGGCATGTCCAGTGTGGTTTGGCTGTAGGTGCCCAAAAACATTAACTTTAGACCTCTTTTACTTCTTAACTCAAGTAAATTCATTGATAAGTTGAAAAAATTAAATGTAAAATGTAATAGAAAAGAATGTTTTGGCTGTATAAATTTACCTACAGCCCCTGGTATTTCCAGGTGGTCTCCCATCCAAGTACAAACCAGGCCCGACACTGCATAGCTTCCAAGACCTGACGAGATTGGGCATGTCCAGTGTGGTTTGGCTGTAGGTGCTCAAAAACATTAACTTTAGACCTCTATTACTTCTTAACCCAAGTAAATTCATTGATAAGTTGAAAAAATTAAATGTAAAATGTAATAGAAAAGAATGTTATGGCAGTATAAAATTACCTACAGCACCTGGTATTTCCAGGTGGTCTCCCATCCAAGTACTAACTTTGTCCAACACTGCATAGCTTCCAAGATCAGACGAGATTGGGCATGTCCAGTGTGGTTTGGCTGTAGGTGCTCAAAAACATTAACTTTAGAACTCTTTTACTTCTTAACTCAAGTAAATTAATTGATAAGTTGAAAAAATTTAATGTAAAATGTAATAGAAAAGAAGGTTATGGCTGTATAAAATTACCTACAGCACCTGGTATTCCCAGGTGGTCTCCCATCCAAGTACTAACCAGGCCCAACACTGCATAGTTTCCAAGATCAGACGAGATTGGGCATGTCCAGTGTGGATTGGCTGTAGGTGCTCAAATACATTAACTTTAGACCTCTTTTACTTCTTTACTCAAGAAAATTCATTGATAAGTTGAAAAAATTAAATGTAAAATGTAATAGAAAAGAATATTATGGCTGCATAAAAATACCTACAGCACCTGGTATTCCCAGGTGGTCTCCCAACCAAGTACTAACCAGGCCCAACACTGCATAGCTTCCAAAATCAGACGAGATTGGGCATGTCCAGTGTGGTTTGGCTGTAGGTGCTCAAAAGCATTAAATTTAGACGCCTATTACTTCTTAACTCATGTAAATTCATTGATAAGTTGAAAAAATGAAATGTAAAATGTAATTGAAAAGAATGTTGTGGCAGTATAAAATTACCTACAGCACCTGGTATTCCCAGGTGGTCTCCCATCCAAGTACTAACCAGGCCCAACGCTGCATAGCTTCCAAGATCAGACGAGATTGGGCATGTCCAGTGTGGTTTGACTGTAGGTGCTCAAATACATTAACTTTAGACCTCTTTTACTTCATTACTCAAGTAAATTCATTGATAAGTTGAAAAAATTAAATGTAAAATGTAATAGAAAAGAATGTTATGGCTGCATAAAAATACCTACAGCACCTGGTATTCCCAGGCGGTCTCCCAACCAAGTACTACCCAAGCCCAACACTGCATAGCTTCCAAGATCAGACGAGATTGGGCATGTCCAGTGTGGTTTGGCTGTAGGTGCTCAAAAGAATTAAATTTAGACGTCTATTACTTCTTAACTCATGTAAATTCATTGATAAGTTGAAAAAATGAAATGTAAAATGTAATTGAAAAGAATGTTATGGCAGTATAAAATTACCTACAGCACCTGGTATTCCCAGGTGGACTCCCATCCACATAATAACCATGCCCAACACTGCACAGCTTCCAAGATCAGACGACATTGGCCATGTCCAGTGTGGTTTGGCTGTAGGTGCTCAAAAACTGTAACTTTAGACCTCTTTTACTTCATAACTCAAGTAAATTCATTGATAAGTTGAAAAAATTAAATGTAAAATGTAATAGAAAAGAATGTTATCGCAGTATAAAATTACCTTCAGCACCTGGTATTCCCAGGTGGTCTCCCATCCAAGTACTAACCAGGCCCAACACTGCATAACTTCCAAGATCAGATGAGATTGGGCATGTCCAGTGTGGTTTGGCTGTAGGTGCGCAAAAACATTAACTTTAGACCTCTTTTACTTCTTAACTCATGTAAATTCAATGATAAGTTGAAAAATGAAATGTAAAATGTAATAGAAAAGAATGTTATGGCAGTATAAAATTACCTACAGCTCCTGGTATTCCCAGGTGGTCTCCCATCCAAGTACTAACCAGGCCCAACACTGCATAGCTTCCAAGATCAGACGAGATTGGGCATGTCCAGTGTGGTTTGGCTGTAGCTGCTCAAAAAAATTAACTTTAGACCTCTTTTACTTCTTAACTCATGTAAATTCAATCATAAGTTGAAAAATGAAATGTAAAATGTAATAGAAAAGAATGTTATGGCAGTATAAAATTACCTACAGGTCCTGGTATTCCCAGGTGGTCTCCCATCCAAGTACTAACCAGGCCCAACACTGCATAGCTTCCAAGGTCAGATGAGATTGGGCATGTCCAGTGTGGTTTGGCTGTAGGTGCTCAAAAACCTTAACTTTAGACCTCTATTACTTCTGAACTCAAGTAAATTCATTGATAAGTTGAAAAAATTAAATGTAAAATTTAATAGAAAAGAATGTTATGGCAGTATAAAATTACCTACAGCACCTGGTATTTCCAGGTGGTCTCCCATCCAAGTACTAAGCAGGCCCAACACTGCATAGCTTCCAAGATCAGACTAGATTGGGCATGTCCAGTGTGGTTTGGCTGTAGGTGCTCAAAAACATTAACTTTAGACATCTTTTACTTCTTAACTCAAGTAAATTCATTGATAAATTGAAAAAATTAAATGTAAAATGTAATAGAAAAGAATGTTATGGCAGTATAAAAGTACCTACAGCACCTGGTATTCCCAGGATGTCTCCCATCCACATACTAACTATGCCCAACACTGCATAGCTTCCAAGATAAGATGACATTGGCCATGTCCTGTATGGTTTGGCTGTAGGTGCTCAAAAATCTTAACTTTAGACCTCTTTTACTTATTAACTCAAGTAAATTCATTGACAAGTTGAAAAAATTAAATGTAAAATGTAATAGAAAAGAATGTTATGGCAGTATAAAATTACCTACTGCACCTGGTTTTCCCAGGTGGTCTCCCATCCAAGTACTAACCAGGCCAAACACTGCATAGCTTCCAAGATCAGACGAGATTGGGCATGTCCAGTGTGGTTTTGCTGTAGGTGCCCAAAAACATTAACTTTAGACCTCTTTTACTTCTTAACTCAAGTAAATTCATTGATAAGTTGAAAAAATTAAATGTAAAATGTAATAGAAAAGAATGTTTTGGCTGTATAAAATTACCTACAGCACCTGGTATTCCCAGGTGGTCTCCCATCCAAGTACTAACCAGGCCCAACACTGCATAGTTTCCAAGATCATACGAGATTGGGCATGTCCAGTGTGGATTGGCTGTAGGTGCTCAAATACATTAACTTTAGACCTCTTTTCCTTCTTTACTCAAGAAAATTCATTGATAAGTTGAAAAAATTAAATGTAAAATGTAATAGAAAAGATTGTTATGGCGGCATAAAAATACCTACAGCATCTGGTATTCCCAGGTGGTCTCCCAACCAAGTACTAACCAGGCCCAACACTGCATAGCTTCCAAGATCAGATGAGATTGGGCATGTCCAGTGTGGTTTGGCTGTAGGTGCCCAAAAACATTAACTTTAGACCTCTTTTACTTCTTAACTCAAGTAAATTCATTGATAAGTTGAAAAAATTAAATGTAAAATGTAATAGAAAAGAATTTTTTGGCTGTATAAATTTACCTACAGCACCTGGTATTTCCAGGTGGTCTCCCATCCAAGTA
>JAUIMM010000965.1:5825000-5832500 GCA_031769625.1 Taudactylus pleione | reverse complement strand
CTGTAGGAGCTCAAAAACATTAACTTTAGACCTGTATTACTTATTAACTCAAGTAAATTCATTGATAAGTTGAAAAAATTAAATGTAAAATGTAACAGAAAAGAATGTTATGGCAGTATAAAATTACCTACAGCACCTGGTATTCCCAGGTGCTTTCCCATCCAAGTACTAACCAGGCCCAACACTGCATAGCTTCCAAGATCAGACGAGATTGGGCATGTCCAGTGTGGTTTTGCTGTAGGTGCCCAAAAACATTAACTTTAGACCTCTTTTACTTCTTAACTCAAGTAAATTCATTGATAAGTTGAAAAAATTAAATGTAAAATGTAATAGAAAAGAATGTTTTGGCTGTATAAAATTACCTACAGCACCTGGTATTCCCAGGTGGTCTCCCATCCAAGTATTAACCAGGCCCAACACTGCATAGTTTCCAAGATCAGACGAGATTGGGCATGTCCAGTGTGGATTGGCTGTAGGTACTCAAATACATTAACTTTAGACCTCTTTTCCTTCTTTACTCAAGAAAATTCATTGATAAGTTGAAAAAATTAAATGTAAAATGTAATAGAAAAGAATGTTATGGCGGCATAAAAATACCTACAGCACCTGGTATTCCCAGGTGGTCTCCCAACCAAGTACTAACCAGGCCCAACACTGCATAGCTTCCAAGATCAGACGAGATTGGGCATGTCCAGTGTGGTTTCACTGTAGGTGCTCAAAGCATTAAATTTAGACGTCTATTACTTCTTAACTCATGTAAATTCATTGATAAGTTGAAAAAATGAAATGTAAAATGTAATAGAAAAGAATGTTATGGCAGTATAAAATTACCTACAGCACCTGGTATTCCCAGGTGGACTCCCATCCACATAATAACCATGCCCAACACTGCACAGCTTCCAAGATCAGATGACATTGGCAATGTCCTGTATGGTTTGGCTGTAGGTGCTCAAAAATCTTAACTTTAGACCTCTTTTACTTATTAACTCAAGTAAATTCATTGACAAGTTGAAAAAATTAAATGTAAAATGTAATAGAAAAGAATGTTATGGCAGTATAAAATTACCTACTGCACCTGGTTTTCCCAGGTTGTCTCCCATCCAAGTACTGACAAGGCCCAACACTGCATAGCTACCAAGATCAGACGAGATTGGGCATGTCCTGTGTGGTTTGGCTGTAGGTGCTCAAAAACTTTAACTTAAGACCTCTATTACTTCTTAACTCAAGTAAATTCATTGATAAGTTGAAAAAATTAAATGTAAAATGTAATAGAAAAGAATGTTATGGCAGTATAAAATTACCTACAACACCTGGTATTCCCAGGTGGTCTCCCATCCAAGTACTAACCAGGCCCAACACTGCATAACTTCCAAGATCAGACGAGATTGGGCATGTCCAGTGTGGTTTGGCTGTAGGTGCGCAAAAATATTAACTTTAGACCTCTTTTACTTCTTAACTCATGTAAATTCAATGATAAGTTGAAAAATGAAATGTTAAATGTAATAGAAAAGAATGTTATGGCAGTATAAAATTACCTACAGCTCCTGGTATTCCCAGGTTGTCTCCCATCCAAGTACTAACCAGGCCCAACACTGCATAGCTTCCAAGATCAGACGACATTGGCCATGTCCAGTGTGGTTTGGCTGTAGCTTCTCAAAAATCTTAACTTTAGACCTCTTTTACTTCTTAACTCAAGTAAATTCATTGATAAGTTGAAAAAATGTAATGTAAAATGTAATAGAAAAGAATGTTATTGCTATATAAAATTACCTACAGCACCTGGTATTCCCAGGTGGTCTCCCGTCCCAGTACTAACCAGGCCCAACACTGCATAGCTTCCAAGATCAGGCGAGATTGGGCATGTCCAGTGTGGTTTGGCTGTAGGAGCTCAAAAACATTAACTTTAGACCTCTATTACTTATTAACTCAAGTAAATTCATTGATAAGTTGAAAAAATTAAATGTAAAATGTAACAGAAAAGAATGTTATGGCAGTATAAAATTACCTACAGCACCTGGTATTCCCAGGTGGTTTCCCATCCAAGTACTAACCAGGCCAAACACTGCATAGCTTCCAAGATCAGACGAGATTGGGCATGTCCAGTGTGGTTTTGCTGTAGGTGCCCAAAAACATTAACTTTAGACCTCTTTTACTTCTTAACTCAAGTAAATTCATTGATAAGTTGAAAAAATTAAATGTAAAATGTAATAGAAAAGAATGTTTTGGCTGTATAAAATTACCTACAGCACCTGGTATTCCCAGGTGGTCTCCCATCCAAGTACTAACCAGGCCAAACACTGCATAGTTTCCAAGATCATACGAGATTGGGCATGTCCAGTGTGGATTGGCTGTAGGTGCTCAAATACATTAACTTTAGACCTCTTTTCCTTCTTTACTCAAGAAAATTCATTGATAAGTTGAAAAAATTAAATGTAAAATGTAATAGAAAAGATTGTTATGGCGGCATAAAAATACCTACAGCATCTGGTATTCCCAGGTGGTCTCCCAACCAAGTACTAACCAGGCCCAACACTGCATAGCTTCCAAGATCAGATGAGATTGGGCATGTCCAGTGTGGTTTGGCTGTAGGTGCTCAAAGCATTAAATTTAGACGTCTATTACTTCTTAACTCATGTAAATTCATTGATAAGTTGAAAAAATGAAATGTAAAATGTAACAGAAAAGAATGTTATGGCAGTATAAAATTACCTACAGCACCTGGTATTCCCAGGTGGACTCCCATCCACATAATAACCATGCCCAACACTGCACAGCTTCCAAGATCAGATGACATTGGCCATGTCCAGTGTGGTTTGGCTGTAGGAGCTCAAAAACATTAACTTTAGACCTCTATTACTTCTTAACTCAAGTAAATTCATTGATAAGTTGAAAAAATTAAATGTAAAATGTAATAGAAAAGAATGTTATGGCAGTATAAAATTACCTACAGCACCTGGTATTCACAGGTGGTTTCCCATCCAAGTACTAACCATGCCCAACACTGCATAGCTTCCAAGATCAGACGAGATTGGGCATGTCCAGTGTGGTTTGGCTGTAGGTGCCCAAAAACATTAACTTTAGACCTCTTTTACTTCTTAACTCAAGTAAATTCATTGATAAGTTGAAAAAATTAAATGTAAAATGTAATAGAAAAGAATGTTTTGGCTGTATAAATTTACCTACAGCCCCTGGTATTTCCAGGTGGTCTCCCATCCAAGTACAAACCAGGCCCGACACTGCATAGCTTCCAAGACCTGACGAGATTGGGCATGTCCAGTGTGGTTTGGCTGTAGGTGCTCAAAAACATTAACTTTAGACCTCTATTACTTCTTAACCCAAGTAAATTCATTGATAAGTTGAAAAAATTAAATGTAAAATGTAATAGAAAAGAATGTTATGGCAGTATAAAATTACCTACAGCACCTGGTATTTCCAGGTGGTCTCCCATCCAAGTACTAACTTTGTCCAACACTGCATAGCTTCCAAGATCAGACGAGATTGGGCATGTCCAGTGTGGTTTGGCTGTAGGTGCTCAAAAACATTAACTTTAGAACTCTTTTACTTCTTAACTCAAGTAAATTAATTGATAAGTTGAAAAAATTTAATGTAAAATGTAATAGAAAAGAAGGTTATGGCTGTATAAAATTACCTACAGCACCTGGTATTCCCAGGTGGTCTCCCATCCAAGTACTAACCAGGCCCAACACTGCATAGTTTCCAAGATCAGACGAGATTGGGCATGTCCAGTGTGGATTGGCTGTAGGTGCTCAAATACATTAACTTTAGACCTCTTTTACTTCTTTACTCAAGAAAATTCATTGATAAGTTGAAAAAATTAAATGTAAAATGTAATAGAAAAGAATATTATGGCTGCATAAAAATACCTACAGCACCTGGTATTCCCAGGTGGTCTCCCAACCAAGTACTAACCAGGCCCAACACTGCATAGCTTCCAAAATCAGACGAGATTGGGCATGTCCAGTGTGGTTTGGCTGTAGGTGCTCAAAAGCATTAAATTTAGACGCCTATTACTTCTTAACTCATGTAAATTCATTGATAAGTTGAAAAAATGAAATGTAAAATGTAATTGAAAAGAATGTTGTGGCAGTATAAAATTACCTACAGCACCTGGTATTCCCAGGTGGTCTCCCATCCAAGTACTAACCAGGCCCAACGCTGCATAGCTTCCAAGATCAGACGAGATTGGGCATGTCCAGTGTGGTTTGACTGTAGGTGCTCAAATACATTAACTTTAGACCTCTTTTACTTCATTACTCAAGTAAATTCATTGATAAGTTGAAAAAATTAAATGTAAAATGTAATAGAAAAGAATGTTATGGCTGCATAAAAATACCTACAGCACCTGGTATTCCCAGGCGGTCTCCCAACCAAGTACTACCCAAGCCCAACACTGCATAGCTTCCAAGATCAGACGAGATTGGGCATGTCCAGTGTGGTTTGGCTGTAGGTGCTCAAAAGAATTAAATTTAGACGTCTATTACTTCTTAACTCATGTAAATTCATTGATAAGTTGAAAAAATGAAATGTAAAATGTAATTGAAAAGAATGTTATGGCAGTATAAAATTACCTACAGCACCTGGTATTCCCAGGTGGACTCCCATCCACATAATAACCATGCCCAACACTGCACAGCTTCCAAGATCAGACGACATTGGCCATGTCCAGTGTGGTTTGGCTGTAGGTGCTCAAAAACTGTAACTTTAGACCTCTTTTACTTCATAACTCAAGTAAATTCATTGATAAGTTGAAAAAATTAAATGTAAAATGTAATAGAAAAGAATGTTATCGCAGTATAAAATTACCTTCAGCACCTGGTATTCCCAGGTGGTCTCCCATCCAAGTACTAACCAGGCCCAACACTGCATAACTTCCAAGATCAGATGAGATTGGGCATGTCCAGTGTGGTTTGGCTGTAGGTGCGCAAAAACATTAACTTTAGACCTCTTTTACTTCTTAACTCATGTAAATTCAATGATAAGTTGAAAAATGAAATGTAAAATGTAATAGAAAAGAATGTTATGGCAGTATAAAATTACCTACAGCTCCTGGTATTCCCAGGTGGTCTCCCATCCAAGTACTAACCAGGCCCAACACTGCATAGCTTCCAAGATCAGACGAGATTGGGCATGTCCAGTGTGGTTTGGCTGTAGCTGCTCAAAAAAATTAACTTTAGACCTCTTTTACTTCTTAACTCATGTAAATTCAATCATAAGTTGAAAAATGAAATGTAAAATGTAATAGAAAAGAATGTTATGGCAGTATAAAATTACCTACAGGTCCTGGTATTCCCAGGTGGTCTCCCATCCAAGTACTAACCAGGCCCAACACTGCATAGCTTCCAAGGTCAGATGAGATTGGGCATGTCCAGTGTGGTTTGGCTGTAGGTGCTCAAAAACCTTAACTTTAGACCTCTATTACTTCTGAACTCAAGTAAATTCATTGATAAGTTGAAAAAATTAAATGTAAAATTTAATAGAAAAGAATGTTATGGCAGTATAAAATTACCTACAGCACCTGGTATTTCCAGGTGGTCTCCCATCCAAGTACTAAGCAGGCCCAACACTGCATAGCTTCCAAGATCAGACTAGATTGGGCATGTCCAGTGTGGTTTGGCTGTAGGTGCTCAAAAACATTAACTTTAGACATCTTTTACTTCTTAACTCAAGTAAATTCATTGATAAATTGAAAAAATTAAATGTAAAATGTAATAGAAAAGAATGTTATGGCAGTATAAAAGTACCTACAGCACCTGGTATTCCCAGGATGTCTCCCATCCACATACTAACTATGCCCAACACTGCATAGCTTCCAAGATAAGATGACATTGGCCATGTCCTGTATGGTTTGGCTGTAGGTGCTCAAAAATCTTAACTTTAGACCTCTTTTACTTATTAACTCAAGTAAATTCATTGACAAGTTGAAAAAATTAAATGTAAAATGTAATAGAAAAGAATGTTATGGCAGTATAAAATTACCTACTGCACCTGGTTTTCCCAGGTGGTCTCCCATCCAAGTACTAACCAGGCCAAACACTGCATAGCTTCCAAGATCAGACGAGATTGGGCATGTCCAGTGTGGTTTTGCTGTAGGTGCCCAAAAACATTAACTTTAGACCTCTTTTACTTCTTAACTCAAGTAAATTCATTGATAAGTTGAAAAAATTAAATGTAAAATGTAATAGAAAAGAATGTTTTGGCTGTATAAAATTACCTACAGCACCTGGTATTCCCAGGTGGTCTCCCATCCAAGTACTAACCAGGCCCAACACTGCATAGTTTCCAAGATCATACGAGATTGGGCATGTCCAGTGTGGATTGGCTGTAGGTGCTCAAATACATTAACTTTAGACCTCTTTTCCTTCTTTACTCAAGAAAATTCATTGATAAGTTGAAAAAATTAAATGTAAAATGTAATAGAAAAGATTGTTATGGCGGCATAAAAATACCTACAGCATCTGGTATTCCCAGGTGGTCTCCCAACCAAGTACTAACCAGGCCCAACACTGCATAGCTTCCAAGATCAGATGAGATTGGGCATGTCCAGTGTGGTTTGGCTGTAGGTGCCCAAAAACATTAACTTTAGACCTCTTTTACTTCTTAACTCAAGTAAATTCATTGATAAGTTGAAAAAATTAAATGTAAAATGTAATAGAAAAGAATTTTTTGGCTGTATAAATTTACCTACAGCACCTGGTATTTCCAGGTGGTCTCCCATCCAAGTAAAAACCAGGCCCGACACTGCATAGCTTCCAAGACCTGACGAGATTGGGCATGTCCAGTGTGGTTTGGCTGTAGGTGCTCAAAAACATTAACTTTAGACCTCTATTACTTCTTAACCCAAGTAAATTCATTGATAAGTTGAAAAAATTAAATGTAAAATGTAATAGAAAAGAATGTTATGGCAGTATAAAATTACCTACAGCACCTGGTATTTCCAGGTGGTCTCCCATCCAAGTACTAACTTTGCCCAACACTGCATAGCTTCCAAGATCAGACGAGATTGGGCATGTCCAGTGTGGTTTGGCTGTAGGTGCTCAAAAACATTAACTTTAGAACTCTTTTACTTCTTAACTCAAGTAAATTAATTGATAAGTTGAAAAAATTTAATGTAAAATGTAATAGAAAAGAAGGTTATGGCTGTATAAAATTACCTACAGCACCTGGTATTCCCAGGTGGTCTCCCATCCAAGTACTAACCAGGCCCAACACTGCATAGTTTCCAAGATCAGACGAGATTGGGCATGTCCAGTGTGGATTGGCTGTAGGTGCTCAAATACATTAACTTTAGACCTCTTTTACTTCTTTACTCAAGAAAATTCATTGATAAGTTGAAAAAATTAAATGTAAAATGTAATAGAAAAGAATATTATGGCTGCATAAAAATACCTACAGCACCTGGTATTCCCAGGTGGTCTCCCAACCAAGTACTAACCAGGCCCAACACTGCATAGCTTCCAAGATCAGAAGAGATTGGGCATG
>JAUIMM010000965.1:5817500-5820000 GCA_031769625.1 Taudactylus pleione | reverse complement strand
TAAATTCACTGATAAGTTGAAAAAATTAAATGTAAAATGTAATAGAAAAGAATGTTTTGGCTGTATAAAATTACCTACAGCAACTGGTATTCCCAGGTGGTCTCCCATCCAAGTACTAACCAGGCCCAACACTGCATAGCTTCCAAGATCAGACGAGATTGGGCATGTCCAGTGTGGTTTGGCTGTAGGTGCTCAAAAGCATTAAATTTAGACCTCTATTACTTCTTTACTCAAGTAAATTCATTGATAAGTTGAAAAAATTAAATGTAAAATGTAATAGAAAAGAATGTTATGGCAGTATAAAAGTACCTACAGCACCTGGTATTCCCAGGTTGTCTCCCATCCAAGTACTAACCATGCCCAACACTGCATAGCTTCCCAGATCAGATGACATAGGCCATGTCCAGTATGGTTTGTCTGCAGGTGCTCAAAAATATTAACTTTAGACCTCTTTTACTTCTTAACTCAAGTAAATTCATTGATAAGTTGAAAAAATTAAATGTAAAATGTAATAGAAAAGAATGTTATGTCAGTATAAAATTACCTTCAGCACCTGGTATTCCCAGGTGGTTTCCCATCCAAGTACTAACCAGGCCCAACACTGCATAGCTTCCAAGATCAGACGACATTGGCCATGTCCAGTGTGGTTTGGCTGTAGCTTCTCAAAAATCTTAACTTTAGACCTCTTTTACTTCTTAACTCAAGTAAATTCATTGATAAGTTGAAAAAATGTAATGTAAAATGTAATAGAAAAGAATGTTATTGCTATATAAAATTACCTACAGCACCTGGTATTCCCAGGTGGTCTCCCGTCCCAGTACTAACCAGGCCCAACACTGCATAGCTTCCAAGATCAGGCGAGATTGGGCATGTCCAGTGTGGTTTGGCTGTAGGAGCTCAAAAACATTAACTTTAGACCTCTATTACTTATTAACTCAAGTAAATTCATTGATAAGTTGAAAAAATTAAATGTAAAATGTAATAGAAAAGAATGTTATGGCAGTATAAAATTACCTACAGCACCAGGTATTCCCAGCTGGTTTCCCATCCAAGTACTAACCAGGCCCAACACTGCATAGCTTCCAAGATAAAACGAGATTGGGCATGTCCAGTGTGGTTTTGCTGTAGGTGCCCAAAAACATTAACTTTAGACCTCTTTTACTTCTTAACTCAAGTAAATTCACTGATAAGTTGAAAAAATTAAATGTAAAATGTAATAGAAAAGAATGTTTTGGCTGTATAAAATTACCTACAGCAACTGGTATTCCCAGGTGGTCTCCCATCCAAGTACTAACCAGGCCCAACACTGCATAGTTTCCAAGATCAGACGAGATTGGGCATGTCCAGTGTGGATTGGCTGTAGGTGCTCAAATACATTAACTTTAGACCTCTTTTCCTTCTTTACTCAAGAAAAATCATTGATAAGTTGAAAAAATTAAATGTAAAATGTAATAGAAAAGAATGTTATGGCGGCATAAAAATACCTACAGCACCTGGTATTCCCAGGTGGTCTCCCAACCAAGTACTAACCAGGCCCAACACTGCATAGCTTCCAAGATCAGACGAGATTGGGCATGTCCAGTGTGGTTTGGCTGTAGGTGCTCAAAGCATTAAATTTAGACGTCTATTACTTCTTAACTCATGTAAATTCATTGATAAGTTGACAAAATGAAATGTAAAATGTAATTGAAAAGAATGTTATGGCAGTATAAAATTACCTACAGCACCTGGTATTCCCAGGTGGACTCCCATCCACATAATAACCATGCCCAACACTGCATAGCTACCAAGATCAGACGAGATTGGGCATGTCCTGTGTGGTTTGGCTGTAGGTGCTCAAAGCATTAAATTTAGACGTCTATTACTTCTTAACTCAAGTAAATTCATTGACAAGTTGAAAAAATTAAATGTAAAATGTAATAGAAAAGAATGTTATGGCAGTATAAAATTACCTACTGCACCTGGTTTTCCCAGGTGGTCTCCCATCCAAGTACTGACCAGGACCAACACTGCATAGCTTCCAAGATCAGACGAGATTGGGCATGTCCAGTGTGGTTTGGCTGTAGGTGCTCAAAGCATTAAATTTAGACGTCTATTACTTCTTAACTCATGTAAATTCATTGATAAGTTGAAAAAATGAAATGTGAAATGTAATAGAAAAGAATGTTATGGCAGTATAAAAGTACCTACAGCACCTGGTATTCCCAGGTGGACTCCCATCCACATAATAACCATGCCCAACACTGCACAGCTTCCAAGATCAGATGACATTGGCCATTTCCAGTGTGGTTTGGCTGTAGGTGTTCAAAAACATTAACTTTAGACCTCTTTTACTTCTTATCTCAAGTAAATTCATTGATAAGTTGAAAAAATTAAATGTAAAATGTAATAGAAAAGAATGTTATCGCAGTATAAAATTACCTACAGCTCCTGGTATTCCCAGGTGGTCTCCCATCCAAGTACTAACCAGGCCCAACACTGCATAGCTTCCAAGATCAGA
>JAUIMM010000965.1:5810000-5812500 GCA_031769625.1 Taudactylus pleione | reverse complement strand
CTTCTTAACTCAAGTAAATTCATTGATAAGTTGAAAAAATTAAATGTAAAATGTAATAGAAAAGAATGTTATGGCAGTATAAAAGTACCTACAGCACCTGGTATTCCCAGGATGTCTCCCATCCATGAACTAACCATGCCCAACACTGCATAGCTTCCAAGATAAGAAGACATTGGCCATGTCCTGTATGGTTTGGCTGTAGGTGCTCAAAAATATTAACTTTAGACCTCTTTTACTTATTAACTCAAGTAAATTCATTGACAAGTTGAAAAAATTAAATGTAAAATGTAATAGAAAAGAATGTTATGGCAGTAAAAAAGTACCTACAGCACCTGGTATTCCCAGGTGGTCTCCCATCCAAGTACTAACCATGCCCAACACTGCATAGCTTCCAAGATCAGATGACATTGGCCATGTCCAGTATGGTTTGGCTGCAGGTGCTCAAAAATATTAACTTTAGACCTCTTTTACTTCTTAACTCAAGTAAATTCATTGATAAGTTGAAAAAATTAAATGTAAAATGTAATAGAAAAGAATGTTATGGCTGTATAAAATTACCTACAGCACCTGGTATTCCCAGGTGGTTTCCCATCCAAGTACTAACCAGGCCCAACACTGCATAGCTTCCAAGATCAGACAACATTGGCCATGTCCAGTGTTGTTTGGCTGTAGGTGCTCAAAAATATTAACTTTAGACCTCTTTTACTTCTTAACTCAAGTAAATTCATTGATAATTTGAAAAAATTAAATGTAAAATGTAATAGAAAAGAATGTTATGGCAGTATAAAATTACATACTGCACCTGTTTTTCCCAGGTGGTCTCTCATCCAAGTACTGACCAGGCCCAACACTGCATAGCTACCAAGATCAGACGAGTTTGGGAATGTCCTGTGTGGTTTGGCTGTAGGTGCTCAAAAACTTTAACTTAAGACCTCTATTACTTCTTAACTCAAGTAAATTCATTGATAATTTGAAAAAATTAAATGTAAAATGTAATAGAAAAGAATGTTATGGCAGTATAAAATTACCTACTGCACCTGGTATTCCCAGGTGATCTCCCATCCAAGTACTAACCAGGCCCAACACTGCATAACTTCCAAGGTCAGACGAGATTGGGTATGTCCAGTGTGGTTTGGCTGTAGGTACGAAAAAACATTAACTTTAGACCTCTTTTACTTCTTAACTCATGTAAATTCAATGATAAGTTGAAAAATGAAATGTAAAATGTAATAGAAAAGAATGTTATGGCAGTATAAAATTACCTACAGCTCCTGGTATTCCCAGGTGGTCTCCCATCCATGTACTAACCAGGCCCAACACTGCATAGCTTCCAAGATCAGACGAGATTGGGCATGTCCAGTGTGGTTTGGCTGTAGGTGCTCAAAAGCATTAAATTTAGACCTCTATTACTTCTTTACTCAAGTAAATTCATTGATAAGTTGAAAAAATTAAATGTAAAATGTAATAGAAAAGAATGTTATGGCAGTATAAAAGTACCTACAGCACCTGGTATTCCCAGGTTGTCTCCCATCCAAGTACTAACCATGCCCAACACTGCATAGCTTCCCAGATCAGATGACAAAGGCCATGTCCAGTACGGTTTGGCTGCAGGTGCTCAAAAATATTAACTTTAGACCTCTTTTACTTCTTAACTCAAGTAAATTCATTGATAAGTTGAAAAAATTAAATGTAAAATGTAATAGAAAAGAATGTTATGTCAGTATAAAATTACCTACAGCACCTGGTATTCCCAGGTGGTTTCCCATCCAAGTACTAACCAGGCCCAACACTGCATAGCTTCGAAGATCAGACGACATTGGCCATGTCCAGTGTGGTTTGGCTGTAGGTGCCCAAAAACATTAACTTTAGACCTCTTTTACTTCTTAACTCAAGTAAATTCACTGATAAGTTGAAAAAATTAAATGTAAAATGTAATAGAAAAGAATGTTTTGGCTGTATAAAATTACCTACAGCAACTGGTATTCCCAGGTGGTCTCCCATCCAAGTACTAACCAGGCCCAACACTGCATAGTTTCCAAGATGAGACGAGATTGGGCATGTCCAGTGTGGATTGGCTGTAGGTGCTCAAATACATTAACTTTAGACCTCTTTTCCTTCTTTACTCAAGAAAAATCATTGATAAGTTGAAAAAATTAAATGTAAAATGTAATAGAAAAGAATGTTATGGCGGCATAAAAATACCTACAGCACCTGGTATTCCCAGGTGGTCTCCCAACCAAGTACTAACCAGGCCCAACACTGCATAGCTTCCAAGATCAGACGAGATTGGGCATGTCCAGTGTGGTTTGGCTGTAGGTGCTCAAAGCATTAAATTTAGACGTCTATTACTTCTTAACTCATGTAAATTCATTGATAAGTTGAAAAAATGAAATGTAAAATGTAATAGAAAAGAATGTTATGGCAGTATAAAAGTACCTACAGCACCTGGTATTCCCAGGTGGACTCCCATCCACATAATAACCATGCCCAACACTGCACA
>JAUIMM010000965.1:5790000-5800000 GCA_031769625.1 Taudactylus pleione | reverse complement strand
GTAATAGAAAAGAATGTTATGTCAGTATAAAATTACCTACAGCACCTGGTATTCCCAGGTGGTTTCCCATCCAAGTACTAACCAGGCCCAACACTGCATAGCTTCCAAGATCAGACGACATTGGCCATATCCAGTGTGGTTTGGCTGTAGTTTCTCTAAAATCTTAACTTTAGACCTCTTTTACTTCTTAACTCAAGTAAATTCATTGATAAGTTGAAAAAATGTAATGTAAAATGTAATAGAAAAGAATGTTATTGCTATATAAAATTACCTACAGCACCTGGTATTCCCAGGTGGTCTCCCGTCCCAGTACTAACCAGGCCCAACACTGCATAGCTTCCAAGATCAGGCGAGATTGGGCATGTCTAGTGTGGTTTGGCTGTAGAAGCTCAAAAACATTAACTGTAGCCCTCTATTACTTCTTAACTCAAGTAAATTCATTGATAAGTTGAAAAAATTAAATGTAAAATGTAATAGAAAAGAATGTTATGGCAGTATAAAATTACCTACAGCACCTGGTATTCCCAGGTGGTTTCCCATCCATGTACTAACCAGGCCCAACACTGCATAGCTTCCAAGATCAGACGAGATTGGGCATGTCCAGTGTGGTTTTGCTGTAGGTGCCCAAAAACGTTAACTTTAGACCTCTTTTACTTCTTAACTCAAGTAAATTCATTGATAAGTTGAAAAAATTAAATGTAAAATGTAATAGAAAAGAATGTTTTGGCTGTATAAAATTACCTACAGCACCTGGTATTTCCAGGTGGTCTCCCATCCAAGTACAAACCAGGCCCGACACTGCATAGCTTCCAAGACCAGATGAGATTGGGCATGTCCAGTGTGGTTTGGCTGTAGGTGCTCAAAAACATTAACTTTAGAACTCTTTTACTTCTTAACTCAAGTAAATTCATTGATAAGTGGAAAAAATTTAATGTAAAATGTAATAGAAAAGAAGGTTATGGCTGTATAAAATTACCTACAGCACCTGGTATTCCCAGGTGGTCTCCCATCCAAGTACTAACCAGGCCCAACACTGCATAGTTTCCAAGATCAGACGAGATTGGGCATGTCCAGTGTGGATTGGCTGTAGGTGCTCAAATACATTAACTTTAGACCTCTTTTACTTCTTTACTCAAGAAAATTCATTGATAAGTTGAAAAAATTAAATGTAAAATGTAATAGAAAAGAATGTTATGGCTGCATAAAAATACCTACAGCACCTGGTATTCCCAGGTGGTCTCCCAACCAAGTACTAACCAGGCCCAACACTGCATAGCTTCCAAGATCAGATGAGATTGGGCATGTCCAGTGTGGTTAGACTGTAGGTGCTCAAAAGCATTAAATTTAGACGTCTTTTACTTCTTAACTCATGTAAATTCATTGATAAGTTGAAAAAATGAAATGTAAAATGTAATAGAAAAGAATGTTATGGCAGTATAAAATTACCTACAGCACCTGGTATTCCCAGGTGGTCTCCCATCCAAGTACTAACCAGACCCAACACTGCATAGCTTCCAAGATCAGACGAGATTGGGCATGTCCAGTGTGGTTTGACTGTAGGTGCTCAAATAAATTAACTTTAGACCTCTTTTACTTCTTTACTCAAGTAAATTCATTGATAAGTTGAAAAAATTAAATGTAAAATGTAATAGAAAAGAATGTTATGGCTGCATAAAAATACCTACAGCACCTGGTATTCCCAGGCGGTCTCCCAACCAAGTACTACCCAAGCCCAACACTGCATAGCTTCCAAGATCAGATGAGATTGGGCATGTCCAGAGTGGTTTGGCTGTAGGTGCTCAAAAGCATTAAATTTAGACGTCTATTACTTCTTAACTCATGTAAATTCATTGATAAGTTGAAAAAATTTAATGTAAAATGTAATTGAAAAGAATGTTATGGCAGTATAAAATTACCTACAGCACCTGGTGTTCCCAGGTGGACTCCCATCCACATAATAACCATGCCCAACACTGCACAGCTTCCAAGATCAGACGACATTGGCCATGTCCAGTGTGGTTTGGCTGTAGGTGCTCAAAAACATTAACTTTAGACCTCTTTTACTTCTTAACTCAAGTAAATTCATTGATAAGTTGAAAAAATTAAATGTAAAATGTAATAGAAAAGAATGTTATCGCAGTATAAAATTACCTACAGCACCTGGTATTCCCAGGTGGTCTCCCATCCAAGTACTAACCAGACCCAACACTGCATAACTTCCAAGATCAGATGAGATTGGGCATGTCCAGTGTGGTTTGGCTGTAGGTGCTCAAAAACATTAACTTTAGACCTCTTTTACTTCTTAACTCAAGTAAATTCATTGATAAGTTGAAAAAATGAAATGTAAAATGTAATAGAAAAGAATGTTATGGCAGTATAAAATTACCTACAGCTCCTGGTATTCCCAGGTGGTCTCCCATCCAAGTACTAACAGGCCCAACACTGCATAGCTTCCAAGATCAGACGACATTGGGCATGTTCAGTGTGGTTTGGCTGTAGGTGCTCAGAAACATTAACTTTAGACCTCTATTACTTCTTAACTCAAGTAAATTCATTGATAAGTTGAAAAAATTAAATGTAAAATGTAATAGAAAAGAATGTTATGGCTGTATAAAATTACCTACAGCACCTGGTATTCCCAGGTGGTCTCCCATCTAAGTACAAACCAGGCCCAACACTGCATAGCTTCCAAGACCAGATGAGATTGGGCATGTGCAGTGTGGTTTGGCTGTAGGTGCTCAAAAGCATTAAATTTAGACCTCTATTACTTCTTAACTCAAGTAAATTCATTGATAAGTTGAAAAAATTAAATGTAAAATGTAATAGAAAAGAATTTTATGGCAGTATAAAAGTACCTACAGCACCTGGTATTCCCAGGTTGTCTCCCATCCAAGTACTAAAAATGCCCAACACTGCATAGCTTCCAAGATCAGATGACATTGGCCATGTCCAGTATGGTTGGCTGCAGGTGCTCAAAAATATTAACTTTAGACCTCTTTTACTAAATTCATTGATAAGTTGAAAAAATTAAATGTAAAATGTAATAGAAAAGAATGTTATGGCAGTATAAAATTACCTACAGCACCTGGTATTCCCAGATGGTTTCCCATCCAAGTACTAACCAGGCCCAACACTGCATAGCTTCCAAGATCAGACGACATTGGCCATGTCCAGTGTGATTTGGCTGTAGTTTCTCAAAAATCTTAACTTTAGACCTCTTTTACTTCTTAACTCAAGTAAATTCATTGATAAGTTGAAAAAATTAAATGTAAAATGTAATAGAAAAGAATGTTATGGCAGTATAAAATTACCTACAGCACCTGGTATTCCCAGGTGGTCTCCCGTCCCAGTACTAACCAGGCCCAACAATGCATAGCTTCCAAGATCAGACGGGATTGGGCATGTCCAGTGTGGTATGGCTGTAGGAGCTCAAAAACATTAACTTTAGACCTCTATTACTTCTTAACTCAAGTAAATTCATTGATAAGTTGAAAAAATTAAATGTAAAATGTAATAGAAAAGAATGTTATGGCAGTATAAAATTACCTACAGCACCTGGTATTCCCAGGTGGTTTCCCATCCAAGTACTAACCAGGCCCAACACTGCATAGCTTCCAAGATCAGACGAGATTGGGCATGTCCAGTGTGGTTTGGCTGTAGGTGCCCAAAAACATTAACTTTAGACCTCTTTTACTTCTTAACTCAAGTAAATTCATTGATAAGTTGAAAAAATTAAATGTAAAATGTAATAGAAAAGAATGTTTTGGCTGTATAAAATTACTTACAGCACCTGGTATTTCCGGGTGGTCTCCCATCCAAGTACAAACCAGGCCCAACACTGCATAGCTTCCAAGACCAGACAAGATTGGGCATGTCCAGTGTGGTTTGGTTGTAGGTGCTCAAAATATTTAACTTTAGACCTCTATTACTTCTTAACTCAAGTAAATTCATTGATAAGTTGAAAAAATTAAAAGTAAAATGTAATAGAAAAGAATATTATGGCAGTATAAAAGTACCTACAGCACCTGGTATTCCCAGGATGTCTCCCATCCACGTACTAACCATGCCCAACACTGCATAGCTTCCAAGATAAGATGACATTGGCCATGTCCTGTATGGTTTGGCTGTAGGTGCTCAAAAATATTAACTTTAGACCTCTTTTACTTATTAACTCAAGTAAATTCATTGACAAGTTGAAAAAATTAAATGTAAAATGTAATAGAAAAGAATGTTATGGCAGTATAAAATTACCTACAGCACCTAGTATTTCCAGGTGGTTTCCCATCCAAGTACTATCCATGCCCAACACTGCATAGCTTCCAAGATCAGACGACATTGGCCATGTCCAGTGTGGTTTGGCTGTAGGTGCTCAAAAATATTAACTTTAGACCTCTTTTACTTCTTAACTCAAGTAAATTCATTGATAAGTTGAAAAAATTAAATGTAAAATGTAATAGAAAAGAATGTTATGGCAGTATAAAATTACCTACTGCACCTGGTTTTCCCAGGTGGTTTCCCATCCAAGTACTGACAAGGCCCAACACTGCATAGCTACCAAGATCAGACGAGATTGGGCATGTCCTGTGTGGTTTGGCTGTAGGTGCTCAAAAACTTTAACTTAAGACCTCTATTACTTCTTAACTCAAGTAAATTCATTGATAAGTTGAAAAAATGTAATCTAAAATGTAATAGAAAAGAATGTTTTGGCTGTATAAAATTGCCTACAGCACCTGGTATTCCCAGGTGGTCTCCCATCCAAGTACTAACCAGGCCCAACAATGCTTAGCTTCCAAGATCAGACGAGATTGGGCATGTCCAGTGTGGTTTAGCTGTAGGTGCTCAAAATACTTAACTTTAGACCTCTATTACTGCTTAACTCAAGTAAATTCATTGATAAGTTGAAAAAATTAAAATTAAAATGTAATAGAAAAGAATGTTATGGCAGTATAAAAGTACCTACAGCACCTGGTATTCCCAGGATGTCTCCCATCCACGTACTAACCATGCCCAACACTGCATAGCTTCCAAGATAAGATGACATTGGCCATGTCCTGTATGGTTTGGCTGTAGGTGCTCAAAAATATTAACTTTAGACCTCTTTTACTTATTAACTCAAGTAAATTCATTGACAAGTTGAAAAAATTAAATGTAAAATGTAATAGAAAAGAATGTTATGGCAGTATAAAATTACCTACAGCACCTAGTATTCCCAGGTGGTTTCCCATCCAAGTACTGACCAGACCCAACACTGCATAGCTACCAAGATCAGACGAGATTGGGCATGTCCAGTGTGGTTTGGCTGTAGGTGCTCAAAAACTTTAACTTAAGACCTCTATTACTTCTTAACTCAAGTAAATTCATTGATAAGTTGAAAAAATTAAATGTAAAATGTAATAGAAAAGAATGTTATGGCAGTATAAAATTACCTACTGCACCTGGTATTCCCAGGTGGTCTCCCATCCAAATACTAACCAGGCCCAACACTGCATAACTTCCAAGATCAGACGAGATTGGGCATGTCCAGTGTGGTTTGGCTGTAGGTACGAAAAAACATTAACTTTAGACCTCTTTTACTTCTTAACTCATGTAAATTCAATGATAAGTTGAAAAATTAAATGTAAAATGTAATAGAAAAGAATGTTATGGCAGTATAAAATTACCTACAGCTCCTGGTATTCCCAGGTGGTCTCCCATCCAAGTACTAACCAGGCCCAACACTGCATAGCTTCCAAGATCAGACGAGATTGGGCATGTCCAGTGTGGTTTGGCTGTAGGTGCTCAAAAGCATTAAATTTAGACCTCTATTACTTCTTTACTCAAGTAAATTCATTGATAAGTTGAAAAAATTAAATGTAAAATGTAATAGAAAAGAATGTTATGGCAGTATAAAACTACCTACAGCACCTGGTATTCCCAGGTTGTCTCCCATCCAAGAACTAACCATGCCCAACACTGCATTGCTTCCAAGATCAGATGACATTGGCCATGTCCAGTATGGTTTGGTTGCAGGTGCTCAAAAATATTAACTTTAGACCTCTTTTACTTCTTATCTCAAGTAAATTCATTGATAAGTTGAAAAAATGTAATGTAAAATGTAATAGAAAAGAATGTTATTGCTATATAAAATTACCTACAGCACCTGGTATTCCCAGGTGGTCTCCTGTCCCAGTACTAACCAGGCCCAACACTGCATAGCTTCCAAGATCAGGCGAGATTGGGCATGTCCAGTGTGGTTTGGCTGTAGGAGCTCAAAAACATTAACTTTAGCCCTCTATTACTTCTTAACTCAAGTAAATTCATTGATAAGTTGAAAAAATTAAATGTAAAATGTAATAGAAAACAATGTTATGGCAGTATAAAATTACCTACAGCACCTGGTATTCCCAGGTGGTTTCCCATCCAAGTACTAACCAGGCCCAACACTGCATAGCTTCCAAGATCAGACGAGATTGGGCATGTCCAGTGTGGTTTTGCTGTAGGTGCCCAAAAATGTTAACTTTAGACCTCTTTTACTTCTCAACTCAAGTAAATTCATTGATAAGTTGAAAAAATTAAATGTAAAATGTAATAGAAAAGAATGTTTTGGCTGTATAAAATTACCTACAGCACCTGGTATTTCCAGGTGGTCTCCCATCCAAGTACAAACCAGGCCCGACACTGCATAGCTTCCAAGACCAGATGAGATTGGGCATGTCCAGTGTGGTTTGGCTGTAGGTGCTCAAAAACATTAACTTTAGAACTCTTTTACTTCTTAACTCAAGTAAATTCTTTGATAAGTGGAAAAAATTTAATGTAAAATGTAATAGAAAAGAAGGTTATGGCTGTATAAAATTACCTACAGCACCTGGTATTCCCAGGTGGTCTCGAATCCAAGTACTAACCAGGCCCAACACTGCATAGTTTCCAAGATCAGACGAGATTGGGCATGTCCAGTGTGGATTGGCTGTAGGTGCTCAAATACATTAACTTTAGACCTCTTTTACTTCTTTACTCAAGAAAATTCATTGATAAGTTGAAAAAATTAAATGTAAAATGTAATAGAAAAGAATGTTATGGCTGCATAAAAATACCTACAGCACCTGGTATTCCCAGGTGGTCTCCCAACCAAGTACTAACCAGGCCCAACACTGCATAGCTTCCAAGATCAGACGAGATTGGGCATGTCCAGTGTGGTTAGAGTGTAGGTGCTCAAAAGCATTAAATTTAGACGTCTATTACTTCTTAACTCATGTAAATTCATTGATAAGTTGAAAAAATGAAATGTAAAATGTAATAGAAAAGAATGTTATGGCAGTATAAAATTACCTACAGCACCTGGTATTCCCAGGTGGTCTCCCATCCAAGTACTAACCAGACCCAACACTGCATAGCTTCCAAGATCAGACGAGATTGGGCATGTCCAGTGTGGTTTGACTGTAGGTGCTCAAATAAATTAACTTTAGACCTCTTTTACTTCTTTACTCAAGTAAATTCATTGATAAGTTGAAAAAATTAAATGTAAAATGTAATAGAAAAGAATGTTATGGCTGCATAAAAATACCTACAGCACCTGGTATTCCCAGGCGGTCTCCCAACCAAGTACTACCCAAGCCCAACACTGCATAGCTTCCAAGATCAGATGAGATTGGGCATGTCCAGTGTGGTTTGGCTGTAGGTGCTCAAAAGCATTAAATTTAGACGTCTATTACTTCTTAACTCATGTAAATTCATTGATAAGTTGAAAAAATTAAATGTAAAATGTAATTGAAAAGAATGTTATGGCAGTATAAAATTACCTACAGCACCTGGTATTCCCAGGTGGACTCCCATCCACATAATAACCATGCCGAACACTGCATAGTTTCCAAGATCAGACGACATTGGCCATGTCCAGTGTGGTTTGGCTGTAGGTGCTCAAAAACATTAACTTTAGACCTCTTTTACTTCTTAACTCAAGTATATTCATTGATAAGTTGAAAAAATTAAATGTAAAATGTAATAGAAAAGAATGTTATCGCAGTATAAAATTACCTACAGCACCTGGTATTCCCAGGTGGCCTCCCATCCAAGTACTAACCAGACCCAACACTGCATAACTTCCAAGATCAGACGAGATTGGGCATGTCCAGTGTGTTTTGGCTGTAGGTGCTCAAAAACATTAACTTTAGAACTCTTTTACTTCTTAACTCAAGTAAATTCATTGATAAGTGGAAAAAATTTAATGTAAAATGTAATAGAAAAGAAGGTTATGGCTGTATAAAATTACCTACAGCACCTGGTATTCCCAGGTGGTCTCCCATCCAAGTACTAACCAGGCCCAACACTGCATAGTTTCCAAGATCAGACAAGATTGGGCATGTCCAGTGTGGATTGGCTGTAGGTGCTCAAATACATTAACTTTAGACCTCTTTTACTTCTTTACTCAAGAAAATTCATTGATAAGTTGAAAAAATTAAATGTAAAATGTAATAGAAAAGAATGTTATGGCAGTATAAAATTACCTACAGCACCTGGTATTCCCAGGTGGTCTCCCATCCAAGTACTAATCAGACCCAACACTGCATAGCTTCCAAGATCAGACGATATTGGGCATGTCCAGTGTGGTTTGACTGTAGGTGCTCAAATAAATAAACTTTAGACCTCTTTTACTTCTTTACTCAAGTAAATTCATTGATAAGTTGAAAAAATTAAATGTAAAATGTAATAGAAAAGAATGTTATGGCTGCATAAAAATACCTACAGCACCTGGTATTCCCAGGCGGTCTCCCAACCAAGTACTACCCAAGCCCAACACTGCATAGCTTCCAAGATCAGATGAGATTGGGCATGTCCAGTGTGGTTTGGCTGTAGGTGCTCAAAAGCATTAAATTTAGACGTCTATTACTTCTTAACTCATGTAAATTCATTGATAAGTTGAAAAAATTTAATGTAAAATGTAATTGAAAAGAATGTTATGGCAGTATAAAATTACCTACAGCACCTGGTATTCCCAGGTGGACTCCCATCCACATAATAACCATGCCCAACACTGCACAGCTTCCAAGATCAGACGACATTGGCCATGTCCAGTGTGGTTTGGCTGTAGGTGCTCAGAACATTAACTTTAGACCTCTTTTACTTCTTAACTCAAGTAAATTCATTGATAAGTTGAAAAAATTAAATGTAAAATGTAATAGAAAAGAATGTTATCGCAGTATAAAATTACCTACAGCACCTGGTATTCCCAGGTGGTCTCCCATCCAAGTACTAACCTGACCCAACACTGCATAACTTCCAAGATCAGACGAGATTGGACATGTCCAGTGTGGTTTGGCTGTAGGTGCGCAAAAACATTAACTTTAGACCTCTTTTACTTCTTAACTCATGTAAATTCAATGATAAGTTGAAAAATGAAATGTAAAATGTAATAGAAAAGAATGTTATGGCAGTATAAAATTACCTACAGCTCCTGGTATTCCCAGGTGGTCTCCCATCCAAGTACTAACAGGCCCAACACTGCATAGCTTCCAAGATCAGACGACATTGGGCATGTCCAGTGTGGTTTGGCTGTAGGTGCTCAGAAACATTAACTTTAGACCTCTATTACTTCTTAACTCAAGTAAATTTATTGATAAGTTGAAAAAATTAAATGTAAAATGTAATAGAAAAGAATGTTATGGCAGTATAAAATTACCTACAGTACCTGGTATTCCCAGGTGGTCTCCCATCCAAGTACTAACCAGGCCCAACACTGTATAGCTTCCAAGATAGGACTAGATTGGGCATGTCCAGTGTGGTTTGGCTGTAGGTGCTCAAAAAAATTAACTTTAGGCCTCTTTTCCTTATTAACTCAAGTAAATTCATTGATAAGTTGAAAAAATTAAATGTAAAATGTAATAGAAAAGAATGTTTTGGCTGTATAAAATTACCTACAGCACCTGGTATTTCCAGGTGGTCTCCCATCTAAGTACAAACCAGGCCCAACACTGCATAGCTTCCAAGACCAGACGAGATTGGGCATGTGCAGTGTGGTTTGGCTGTA
>JAUIMM010000965.1:5770000-5785000 GCA_031769625.1 Taudactylus pleione | reverse complement strand
GAAAAAATTAAATGTAAAATGTAATAGAAAAGAATGTTATCGCAGTATAAAATTACCTACAGCACCTGGTATTCCCAGGTGGTCTCCCATCCAAGTACTAACCAGACCCAACACTGCATAACTTCCAAGATCAGATGAGATTGGGCATGTCCAGTGTGGTTTGGCTGTAGGTGCTCAAAAACATTAACTTTAGACCTCTTTTACTTCTTAACTCAAGTAAATTCATTGATAAGTTGAAAAAATGAAATGTAAAATGTAATAGAAAAGAATGTTATGGCAGTATAAAATTACCTACAGCTCCTGGTATTCCCAGGTGGTCTCCCATCCAAGTACTAACAGGCCCAACACTGCATAGCTTCCAAGATCAGACGACATTGGGCATGTTCAGTGTGGTTTGGCTGTAGGTGCTCAGAAACATTAACTTTAGACCTCTATTACTTCTTAACTCAAGTAAATTCATTGATAAGTTGAAAAAATTAAATGTAAAATGTAATAGAAAAGAATGTTATGGCTGTATAAAATTACCTACAGCACCTGGTATTCCCAGGTGGTCTCCCATCTAAGTACAAACCAGGCCCAACACTGCATAGCTTCCAAGACCAGATGAGATTGGGCATGTGCAGTGTGGTTTGGCTGTAGGTGCTCAAAAGCATTAAATTTAGACCTCTATTACTTCTTAACTCAAGTAAATTCATTGATAAGTTGAAAAAATTAAATGTAAAATGTAATAGAAAAGAATTTTATGGCAGTATAAAAGTACCTACAGCACCTGGTATTCCCAG
This sequence comes from Taudactylus pleione, assembly GCA_031769625.1. Lineage (NCBI taxonomy): Eukaryota > Metazoa > Chordata > Amphibia > Anura > Myobatrachidae > Taudactylus > Taudactylus pleione. The sequence goes on along the minus strand of JAUIMM010000965.1, from coordinate 5,784,218 downwards.
GTTGTCTCCCATCCAAGTACTAAAAATGCCCAACACTGCATAGCTTCCAAGATCAGATGACATTGGCCATGTCCAGTATGGTTTGGCTGCAGGTGCTCAAAAATATTAACTTTAGACCTCTTTTACTAAATTCATTGATAAGTTGAAAAAATTAAATGTAGAATGTAATAGAAAAGAATGTTATGGCAGTATAAAATTACCTACAGCACCTGGTATTCCCAGATGGTTTCCCATCCAAGTACTAACCAGGCCCAACACTGCATAGCTTCCAAGATCAGACGACATTGGCCATGTCCAGTGTGATTTGGCTGTAGTTTCTCAAAAATCTTAACTTTAGACCTCTTTTACTTCTTAACTCAAGTAAATTCATTGATAAGTTGAAAAAATTAAATGTAAAATGTAATAGAAAAGAATGTTATGGCAGTATAAAATTACCTACAGCACCTGGTATTCCCAGGTGGTCTCCCGTCCCAGTACTAACCAGGCCCAACAATGCATAGCTTCCAAGATCAGACGGGATTGGGCATGTCCAGTGTGGTATGGCTGTAGGAGCTCAAAAACATTAACTTTAGACCTCTATTACTTCTTAACTCAAGTAAATTCATTGATAAGTTGAAAAAATTAAATGTAAAATGTAATAGAAAAGAATGTTATGGCAGTATAAAATTACCTACAGCACCTGGTATCCCCAGGTGGTTTCCCATCCAAGTACTAACCAGGCCCAACACTGCATAGCTTCCAAGATCAGACGAGATTGGGCATGTCCAGTGTGGTTTGGCTGTAGGTGCCCAAAAACATTAACTTTAGACCTCTTTTACTTCTTAACTCAAGTAAATTCATTGATAAGTTGAAAAAATTAAATGTAAAATGTAATAGAAAAGAATGTTTTGGCTGTATAAAATTACTTACAGCACCTGGTATTTCCGGGTGGTCTCCCATCCAAGTACAAACCAGGCCCAACACTGCATAGCTTCCAAGACCAGACAAGATTGGGCATGTCCAGTGTGGTTTGGTTGTAGGTGCTCAAAATATTTAACTTTAGACCTCTATTACTTCTTAACTCAAGTAAATTCATTGATAAGTTGAAAAAATTAAAAGTAAAATGTAATAGAAAAGAATGTTATGGCAGTATAAAAGTACCTACAGCACCTGGTATTCCCAGGATGTCTCCCATCCACATACTAACCATGCCCAACACTGCATAGCTTCCAAGATAAGATGACATTGGCCATGTCCTGTATGGTTTGGCTGTAGGTGCTCAAAAATATTAACTTTAGACCTCTTTTACTTATTAACTCAAGTAAATTCATTGACAAGTTGAAAAAATTAAATGTAAAATGTAATAGAAAAGAATGTTATGGCAGTATAAAATTACCTACAGCACCTAGTATTTCCAGGTGGTTTCCCATCCAAGTACTATCCATGCCCAACACTGCATAGCTTCCAAGATCAGACGACATTGGCCATGTCCAGTGTGGTTTGGCTGTAGGTGCTCAAAAATATTAACTTTAGACCTCTTTTACTTCTTAACTCAAGTAAATTCATTGATAAGTTGAAAAAATTAAATGTAAAATGTAATAGAAAAGAATGTTATGGCAGTATAAAATTACCTACTGCACCTGGTTTTCCCAGGTGGTTTCCCATCCAAGTACTGACAAGGCCCAACACTGCATAGCTACCAAGATCAGACGAGATTGGGCATGTCCTGTGTGGTTTGGCTGTAGGTGCTCAAAAACTTTAACTTAAGACCTCTATTACTTCTTAACTCAAGTAAATTCATTGATAAGTTGAAAAAATGTAATCTAAAATGTAATAGAAAAGAATGTTTTGGCTGTATAAAATTACCTACAGCACCTGGTATTCCCAGGTGGTCTCCCATCCAAGTACTAACCAGGCCCAACAATGCTTAGCTTCCAAGATCAGACGAGATTGGGCATGTCCAGTGTGGTTTAGCTGTAGGTGCTCAAAATACTTAACTTTAGACCTCTATTACTGCTTAACTCAAGTAAATTCATTGATAAGTTGAAAAAATTAAAATTAAAATGTAATAGAAAAGAATGTTATGGCAGTATAAAAGTACCTACAGCACCTGGTATTCCCAGGATGTCTCCCATCCACGTACTAACCATGCCCAACACTGCATAGCTTCCAAGATAAGATGACATTGGCCATGTCCTGTATGGTTTGGCTGTAGGTGCTCAAAAATATTAACTTTAGACCTCTTTTACTTATTAACTCAAGTAAATTCATTGACAAGTTGAAAAAATTAAATGTAAAATGTAATAGAAAAGAATGTTATGGCAGTATAAAATTACCTACAGCACCTAGTATTCCCAGGTGGTTTCCCATCCAAGTACTGACCAGACCCAACACTGCATAGCTACCAAGATCAGACGAGATTGGGCATGTCCAGTGTGGTTTGGCTGTAGGTGCTCAAAAACTTTAACTTAAGACCTCTATTACTTCTTAACTCAAGTAAATTCATTGATAAGTTGAAAAAATTAAATGTAAAATGTAATAGAAAAGTATGTTATGGCAGTATAAAATTACCTACTGCACCTGGTATTCCCAGGTGGTCTCCCATCCAAATACTAACCAGGCCCAACACTGCATAACTTCCAAGATCAGACGAGATTGGGCATGTCCAGTGTGGTTTGGCTGTAGGTACGAAAAAACATTAACTTTAGACCTCTTTTACTTCTTAACTCATGTAAATTCAATGATAAGTTGAAAAATTAAATGTAAAATGTAATAGAAAAGAATGTTATGGCAGTATAAAATTACCTACAGCTCCTGGTATTCCCAGGTGGTCTCCCATCCAAGTACTAACCAGGCCCAACACTGCATAGCTTCCAAGATCAGACGAGATTGGGCATGTCCAGTGTGGTTTGGCTGTAGGTGCTCAAAAGCATTAAATTTAGACCTCTATTACTTCTTTACTCAAGTAAATTCATTGATAAGTTGAAAAAATTAAATGTAAAATGTAATAGAAAAGAATGTTATGGCAGTATAAAACTACCTACAGCACCTGGTATTCCCAGGTTGTCTCCCATCCAAGAACTAACCATGCCCAACACTGCATTGCTTCCAAGATCAGATGACATTGGCCATGTCCAGTATGGTTTGGTTGCAGGTGCTCAAAAATATTAACTTTAGACCTCTTTTACTTCTTATCTCAAGTAAATTCATTGATAAGTTGAAAAAATGTAATGTAAAATGTAATAGAAAAGAATGTTATTGCTATATAAAATTACCTACAGCACCTGGTATTCCCAGGTGGTCTCCTGTCCCAGTACTAACCAGGCCCAACACTGCATAGCTTCCAAGATCAGGCGAGATTGGGCATGTCCAGTGTGGTTTGGCTGTAGGAGCTCAAAAACATTAACTTTAGCCCTCTATTACTTCTTAACTCAAGTAAATTCATTGATAAGTTGAAAAAATTAAATGTAAAATGTAATAGAAAACAATGTTATGGCAGTATAAAATTACCTACAGCACCTGGTATTCCCAGGTGGTTTCCCATCCAAGTACTAACCAGGCCCAACACTGCATAGCTTCCAAGATCAGACGAGATTGGGCATGTCCAGTGTGGTTTTGCTGTAGGTGCCCAAAAATGTTAACTTTAGACCTCTTTTACTTCTTAACTCAAGTAAATTCATTGATAAGTTGAAAAAATTAAATGTAAAATGTAATAGAAAAGAATGTTTTGGCTGTATAAAATTACCTACAGCACCTGGTATTTCCAGGTGGTCTCCCATCCAAGTACAAACCAGGCCCGACACTGCATAGCTTCCAAGACCAGATGAGATTGGGCATGTCCAGTGTGGTTTGGCTGTAGGTGCTCAAAAACATTAACTTTAGAACTCTTTTACTTCTTAACTCAAGTAAATTCTTTGATAAGTGGAAAAAATTTAATGTAAAATGTAATAGAAAAGAAGGTTATGGCTGTATAAAATTACCTACAGCACCTGGTATTCCCAGGTGGTCTCGAATCCAAGTACTAACCAGGCCCAACACTGCATAGTTTCCAAGATCAGACGAGATTGGGCATGTCCAGTGTGGATTGGCTGTAGGTGCTCAAATACATTAACTTTAGACCTCTTTTACTTCTTTACTCAAGAAAATTCATTGATAAGTTGAAAAAATTAAATGTAAAATGTAATAGAAAAGAATGTTATGGCTGCATAAAAATACCTACAGCACCTGGTATTCCCAGGTGGTCTCCCAACCAAGTACTAACCAGGCCCAACACTGCATAGCTTCCAAGATCAGACGAGATTGGGCATGTCCAGTGTGGTTAGAGTGTAGGTGCTCAAAAGCATTAAATTTAGACGTCTATTACTTCTTAACTCATGTAAATTCATTGATAAGTTGAAAAAATGAAATGTAAAATGTAATAGAAAAGAATGTTATGGCAGTATAAAATTACCTACAGCACCTGGTATTCCCAGGTGGTCTCCCATCCAAGTACTAACCAGACCCAACACTGCATAGCTTCCAAGATCAGACGAGATTGGGCATGTCCAGTGTGGTTTGACTGTAGGTGCTCAAATAAATTAACTTTAGACCTCTTTTACTTCTTTACTCAAGTAAATTCATTGATAAGTTGAAAAAATTAAATGTAAAATGTAATAGAAAAGAATGTTATGGCTGCATAAAAATACCTACAGCACCTGGTATTCCCAGGCGGTCTCCCAACCAAGTACTACCCAAGCCCAACACTGCATAGCTTCCAAGATCAGATGAGATTGGGCATGTCCAGTGTGGTTTGGCTGTAGGTGCTCAAAAGCATTAAATTTAGACGTCTATTACTTCTTAACTCATGTAAATTCATTGATAAGTTGAAAAAATTAAATGTAAAATGTAATTGAAAAGAATGTTATGGCAGTATAAAATTACCTACAGCACCTGGTATTCCCAGGTGGACTCCCATCCACATAATAACCATGCCGAACACTGCATAGCTTCCAAGATCAGACGACATTGGCCATGTCCAGTGTGGTTTGGCTGTAGGTGCTCAAAAACATTAACTTTAGACCTCTTTTACTTCTTAACTCAAGTATATTCATTGATAAGTTGAAAAAATTAAATGTAAAATGTAATAGAAAAGAATGTTATCGCAGTATAAAATTACCTACAGCACCTGGTATTCCCAGGTGGCCTCCCATCCAAGTACTAACCAGACCCAACACTGCATAACTTCCAAGATCAGACGAGATTGGGCATGTCCAGTGTGGTTTGGCTGTAGGTGCGCAAAAATATTAACTTTAGACCTCTTTTACTTCTTAACTCATGTAAATTCAATGATAAGTTGAAAAATGAAATGTAAAATGTAATAGAAAAGAATGTTATGGCAGTATAAAATTACCTACAGCTCCTGGTATTCCCAGGTGGTCTCCCATCCAAGTACTAACAGGCCCAACACTGCATAGCTTCCAAGATCAGACGACATTGGGCATGTCCAGTGTGGTTTGGCTGTAGGTGCTCAGAAACATTAACTTTAGACCTCTATTACTTCTTAACTCAAGTAAATTCATTGATAAGTTGAAAAAATTAAATGTAAAATGTAATAGAAAAGAATGTTATGGCAGTATAAAATTACCTACAGCACCTGGTATTCCCAGGTGGTCTCCCATCCAAGTACTAACCAGGCCCAACACTGCATAGCTTCCAAGATAAGACTAGATTGGGCATGTCCAGTGTGGTTTGGCTGTAGGTGCTCAAAAAAATTAACTTTAGGCCTCTTTTACTTCTTAACTCAAGTAAATTCATTGATAAGTTGAAAAAATTAAATGTAAAATGTAATAGAAAAGAATGTTATGGCTGTATAAAATTACCTACAGCACCTGGTATTTCCAGGTGGTCTCCCATCTAAGTACAAACCAGGCCCAACACTGCATAGCTTCCAAGACCAGACGAGATTGGGCATGTGCAGTGTGGTTTGGCTGTAGGTGCTCAAAAGCATTAAATTTAGACCTCTATTACTTCTTAACTCAAGTAAATTCATTGATAAGTTGAAAAAATTAAATGTAAAATGTAATAGAAAAGAATTTTATGGCAGTATAAAAGTACCTACAGCACCTGGTATTCCCAGGTTGTCTCCCATCCAAGTACTAAAAATGCCCAACACTGCATAGCTTCCAAGATCAGATGACATTGGCCATGTCCAGTATGGTTTGGCTGCAGGTGCTCAAAAATATTAACTTTAGACCTCTTTTACTTCTTAACTCAAGTAAATTCATTGATAAGTTGAAAAAATTAAATGTAAAATGTAATAGAAAAGAATGTTATGGCAGTATAAAATTACCTACAGCACCTGGTATTCCCAGATGATTTCCCATCCAAGTACTAACCAGGCCCAACACTGCATAACTTCCAAGATCAGACGACATTGGCCATGTCCAGTGTGGTTTGGCTGTAGTTTCTCAAAAATCTTAACTTTAGACCTCTTTTACTTCTTAACTCAAGTAAATTCATTGATAAGTTGAAAAAATTAAATGTAAAATGTGATAGAAAAGAATGTTATGGCAGTATAAAATTACCTACAGCACCTGGTATTCCCAGGTGGTCTCCCGTCCCAGTACTAACCAGGCCCAACACTGCATAGCTTCCAAGATCAGACGAGATTGGGCATGTCCAGTGTGGTATGGCTGTAGGAGCTCAAAAACATTAACTTTTGACCTCTATTACTTCTTAACTCAAGTAAATTCATTGATAAGTTGAAAAAATTAAATGTAAAATGTAATAGAAAAGAATGTTATGGCAGTATAAAATTACCTACAGCACCTGGTATTCCCAGGTGGTTTCCCATCCAAGTACTAACCAGGCCCAACACTGCATAGCTTCCAAGATCAGACGAGATTGGGCAAGTCCAGTGTGGTTTGGCTGTAGGTGCCCAAAAACATTAACTTTAGACCTCTTTTACTTCTTAACTCAAGTAAATTCATTGATAAGTTGAAAAAATTAAATGTAAAATGTAATAGAAAAGAATGTTTTGGCTGTATAAAATTACCTACAGCACCTGGTATTTCCAGGTGGTCTCCCATCCAAGTACAAACCAGGCCCAACACTGCATAGCTTCCAAGACCAGACAAGATTGGGCATGTCCAGTGTGGTTTGGCTGTAGGTGCTCAAAAACATTAACTTTAGACCTCTATTACTTCTTAACTCAAGTAAATTCATTGATAAGTTGAAAAAATTAAATGTAAAATGTAATAGAAAAGAATGTTATGGCAGTATAAAATTACCTACAGCACCTGGTATTCCCAGGTGGTCTCCCATCCAAGTACTAACAGGCCCAACACTGCATAGCTTCCAAGATCAGACGACATTGGGCATGTCCAGTGTGGTTTGGCTGTAGGTGCTCGGAACCATTAACTTTAGACCTCTATTACTTCTTAACTCAAGTAAATTCATTGATAAGTTGAAAAAATTAAATGTCAAATGTAATAGAAAAGAATGTTATGGCAGTATAAAATTACCTACAGCACCTGGTATTCCCAGGTGGTCTCCCATCCAAGTACTAACCAGGCCCAACACTGCATAGCTTCCAAGATCAGACTAGATTGGGCATGTCCAGTGTGGTTTGGCTGTAGGTGCTCAAAAAAATTAACTTTAGGCCTCTTTTACTTCTTAACTCAAGTAAATTCATTGATAAGTTGAAAAAATTAAATGTAAAATGTAATAGAAAAGAATGTTTTGGCTGTATAAAATTACCTACAGCACCTGGTATTTCCAGGTGGTCTCCCATCTAAGTACAAACCAAGCCCAACACTGCATAGCTTCCAAGACCAGACGAGATTGGGCATGTGCAGTGTGGTTTGGCTGTAGGTGCTCAAAAGCATTAAATTTAGACCTCTATTACTTCTTAACTCAAGTAAATTCATTGATAAGTTGAAAAAATTAAATGTAAAATGTAATAGAAAAGAATTTTATGGCAGTATAAAAGTACCTACAGCACCTGGTATTCCCAGGTTGTCTCCCATCCAAGTACTAAAAATGCCAAACACTGCATAGCTTCCAAGATCAGATGACATTGGCCATGTCCAGTATGGTTTGGCTGCAGGTGCTCAAAAATATTAACTTTAGACCTCTTTTACTTCTTAACTCAAGTAAATTCATTGATAAGTTGAAAAAATTAAATGTAAAATGTAATAGAAAAGAAAGTTATGGCAGTATAAAATTACCTACAGCACCTGGTATTCCCAGATGGTTTCCCATCCAAGTACTAACCAGGCCCAACACTGCATAGCTTCCAAGATCAGACGAGATTGGGCATGTCCAGTGTGGTATGGCTGTAGGAGCTCAAAAACATTAACTTTAGACCTCTATTACTTCTTAACTCAAGTAAATTCATTGATAAGTTGAAAAAACTAAATGTAAAATGTAATAGAAAAGAATGTTATGGCAGTATAAAATTACCTACAGCACCTGGTATTTCCAGGTGGTCTCCCATCCAAGTACAAACCAGGCCCAACACTGCATAGCTTCCAAGACCAGACAAGATTGGGCATGTCCAGTGTGGTTTGGCTGTAGGTGTTCAAAAACATTAACTTTAGCCCTCTATTACTTCTTAACTCAAGTAAATTCATTGATAAGTTGAAAAAATTAAATGTAAAATGTAATAGAAAACAATGTTATGGCAGTATAAAATTACCTACAGCACCTGGTATTCCCAGGTGGTTTCCCATCCAAGTACTAACCAGGCCCAACACTGCATAGCTTCCAAGATCAGACGAGATTGGGCATGTCCAGTGTGGTTTTGCTGTAGGTGCCCAAAAATGTTAACTTTAGACCTCTTTTACTTCTTAACTCAAGTAAATTCATTGATAAGTTGAAAAAATTAAATGTAAAATGTAATAGAAAAGAATGTTTTGGCTGTATAAAATTACCTACAGCACCTGGTATTTCCAGGTGGTCTCCCATCCAAGTACAAACCAGGCCCGACACTGCATAGCTTCCAAGACCAGATGAGATTGGGCATGTCCAGTGTGGTTTGGCTGTAGGTGCTCAAAAACATTAACTTTAGAACTCTTTTACTTCTTAACTCAAGTAAATTCTTTGATAAGTGGAAAAAATTTAATGTAAAATGTAATAGAAAAGAAGGTTATGGCTGTATAAAATTACCTACAGCACCTGGTATTCCCAGGTGGTCTCCCATCCAAGTACTAACCAGGCCCAACACTGCATAGTTTCCAAGATCAGACGAGATTGGGCATGTCCAGTGTGGATTGGCTGTAGGTGCTCAAATACATTAACTTTAGACCTCTTTTACTTCTTTACTCAAGAAAATTCATTGATAAGTTGAAAAAATTAAATGTAAAATGTAATAGAAAAGAATGTTATGGCTGCATAAAAATACCTACAGCACCTGGTATTCCCAGGTGGTCTCCCAACCAAGTACTAACCAGGCCCAACACTGCATAGCTTCCAAGATCAGACGAGATTGGGCATGTCCAGTGTGGTTAGAGTGTAGGTGCTCAAAAGCATTAAATTTAGACGTCTATTACTTCTTAACTCATGTAAATTCATTGATAAGTTGAAAAAATGAAATGTAAAATGTAATAGAAAAGAATGTTATGGCAGTATAAAATTACCTACAGCACCTGGTATTCCCAGGTGGTCTCCCATCCAAGTACTAACCAGACCCAACACTGCATAGCTTCCAAGATCAGACGAGATTGGGCATGTCCAGTGTGGTTTGACTGTAGGTGCTCAAATAAATTAACTTTAGACCTCTTTTACTTCTTTACTCAAGTAAATTCATTGATAAGTTGAAAAAATTAAATGTAAAATGTAATAGAAAAGAATGTTATGGCTGCATAAAAATACCTACAGCACCTGGTATTCCCAGGCGGTCTCCCAACCAAGTACTACCCAAGCCCAACACTGCATAGCTTCCAAGATCAGATGAGATTGGGCATGTCCAGTGTGGTTTGGCTGTAGGTGCTCAAAAGCATTAAATTTAGACGTCTATTACTTCTTAACTCATGTAAATTCATTGATAAGTTGAAAAAATTAAATGTAAAATGTAATTGAAAAGAATGTTATGGCAGTATAAAATTACCTACAGCACCTGGTATTCCCAGGTGGACTCCCATCCACATAATAACCATGCCGAACACTGCACAGCTTCCAAGATCAGACGACATTGGCCATGTCCAGTGTGGTTTGGCTGTAGGTGCTCAAAAACATTAACTTTAGACCTCTTTTACTTCTTAACTCAAGTATATTCATTGATAAGTTGAAAAAATTAAATGTAAAATGTAATAGAAAAGAATGTTATCGCAGTATAAAATTACCTACAGCACCTGGTATTCCCAGGTGGCCTCCCATCCAAGTACTAACCAGACCCAACACTGCATAACTTCCAAGATCAGACGAGATTGGGCATGTCCAGTGTGGTTTGGCTGTAGGTGCGCAAAAATATTAACTTTAGACCTCTTTTACTTCTTAACTCATGTAAATTCAATGATAAGTTGAAAAATGAAATGTAAAATGTAATAGAAAAGAATGTTATGGCAGTATAAAATTACCTACAGCTCCTGGTATTCCCAGGTGGTCTCCCATCCAAGTACTAACAGGCCCAACACTGCATAGCTTCCAAGATCAGACGACATTGGGCATGTCCAGTGTGGTTTGGCTGTAGGTGCTCAGAAACATTAACTTTAGACCTCTATTACTTCTTAACTCAAGTAAATTCATTGATAAGTTGAAAAAATTAAATGTAAAATGTAATAGAAAAGAATGTTATGGCAGTATAAAATTACCTACAGCACCTGGTATTCCCAGGTGGTCTCCCATCCAAGTACTAACCAGGCCCAACACTGCATAGCTTCCAAGATAAGACTAGATTGGGCATGTCCAGTGTGGTTTGGCTGTAGGTGCTCAAAAAAATTAACTTTAGGCCTCTTTTACTTCTTAACTCAAGTAAATTCATTGATAAGTTGAAAAAATTAAATGTAAAATGTAATAGAAAAGAATGTTATGGCTGTATAAAATTACCTACAGCACCTGGTATTTCCAGGTGGTCTCCCATCTAAGTACAAACCAGGCCCAACACTGCATAGCTTCCAAGACCAGACGAGATTGGGCATGTGCAGTGTGGTTTGGCTGTAGGTGCTCAAAAGCATTAAATTTAGACCTCTATTACTTCTTAACTCAAGTAAATTCATTGATAAGTTGAAAAAATTAAATGTAAAATGTAATAGAAAAGAATTTTATGGCAGTATAAAAGTACCTACAGCACCTGGTATTCCCAGGTTGTCTCCCATCCAAGTACTAAAAATGCCCAACACTGCATAGCTTCCAAGATCAGATGACATTGGCCATGTCCAGTATGGTTTGGCTGCAGGTGCTCAAAAATATTAACTTTAGACCTCTTTTACTTCTTAACTCAAGTAAATTCATTGATAAGTTGAAAAAATTAAATGTAAAATGTAATAGAAAAGAATGTTATGGCAGTATAAAATTACCTACAGCACCTGGTATTCCCAGATGATTTCCCATCCAAGTACTAACCAGGCCCAACACTGCATAACTTCCAAGATCAGACGACATTGGCCATGTCCAGTGTGGTTTGGCTGTAGTTTCTCAAAAATCTTAACTTTAGACCTCTTTTACTTCTTAACTCAAGTAAATTCATTGATAAGTTGAAAAAATTAAATGTAAAATGTGATAGAAAAGAATGTTATGGCAGTATAAAATTACCTACAGCACCTGGTATTCCCAGGTGGTCTCCCGTCCCAGTACTAACCAGGCCCAACACTGCATAGCTTCCAAGATCAGACGAGATTGGGCATGTCCAGTGTGGTATGGCTGTAGGAGCTCAAAAACATTAACTTTAGACCTCTATTACTTCTTAACTCAAGTAAATTCATTGATAAGTTGAAAAAATTAAATGTAAAATGTAATAGAAAAGAATGTTATGGCAGTATAAAATTACCTACAGCACCTGGTATTCCCAGGTGGTTTCCCATCCAAGTACTAACCAGGCCCAACACTGCATAGCTTCCAAGATCAGACGAGATTGGGCAAGTCCAGTGTGGTTTGGCTGTAGGTGCCCAAAAACATTAACTTTAGACCTCTTTTACTTCTTAACTCAAGTAAATTCATTGATAAGTTGAAAAAATTAAATGTAAAATGTAATAGAAAAGAATGTTTTGGCTGTATAAAATTACCTACAGCACCTGGTATTTCCAGGTGGTCTCCCATCCAAGTACAAACCAGGCCCAACACTGCATAACTTCCAAGACCAGACAAGATTGGGCATGTCCAGTGTGGTTTGGCTGTAGGTGCTCAAAAACATTAACTTTAGACCTCTATTACTTCTTAACTCAAGTAAATTCATTGATAAGTTGAAAAAATTAAATGTAAAATGTAATAGAAAAGAATGTTATGGCAGTATAAAATTACCTACAGCACCTGGTATTCCCAGGTGGTCTCCCATCCAAGTACTAACAGGCCCAACACTGCATAGCTTCCAAGATCAGACGACATTGGGCATGTCCAGTGTGGTTTGGCTGTAGGTGCTCAGAACCATTAACTTTAGACCTCTATTACTTCTTAACTCAAGTAAATTCATTGATAAGTTGAAAAAATTAAATGTCAAATGTAATAGAAAAGAATGTTATGGCAGTATAAAATTACCTACAGCACCTGGTATTCCCAGGTGGTCTCCCATCCAAGTACTAACCAGGCCCAACACTGCATAGCTTCCAAGATCAGACTAGATTGGGCATGTCCAGTGTGGTTTGGCTGTAGGTGCTCAAAAAAATTAACTTTAGGCCTCTTTTACTTCTTAACTCAAGTAAATTCATTGATAAGTTGAAAAAATTAAATGTAAAATGTAATAGAAAAGAATGTTTTGGCTGTATAAAATTACCTACAGCACCTGGTATTTCCAGGTGGTCTCCCATCTAAGTACAAACCAAGCCCAACACTGCATAGCTTCCAAGACCAGACGAGATTGGGCATGTGCAGTGTGGTTTGGCTGTAGGTGCTCAAAAGCATTAAATTTAGACCTCTATTACTTCTTAACTCAAGTAAATTCATTGATAAGTTGAAAAAATTAAATGTAAAATGTAATAGAAAAGAATTTTATGGCAGTATAAAAGTACCTACAGCACCTGGTATTCCCAGGTTGTCTCCCATCCAAGTACTAAAAATGCCAAACACTGCATAGCTTCCAAGATCAGATGACATTGGCCATGTCCAGTATGGTTTGGCTGCAGGTGCTCAAAAATATTAACTTTAGACCTCTTTTACTTCTTAACTCAAGTAAATTCATTGATAAGTTGAAAAAATTAAATGTAAAATGTAATAGAAAAGAAAGTTATGGCAGTATAAAATTACCTACAGCACCTGGTATTCCCAGATGGTTTCCCATCCAAGTACTAACCAGGCCCAACACTGCATAGCTTCCAAGATCAGACGAGATTGGGCATGTCCAGTGTGGTATGGCTGTAGGAGCTCAAAAACATTAACTTTAGACCTCTATTACTTCTTAACTCAAGTAAATTCATTGATAAGTTGAAAAAACTAAATGTAAAATGTAATAGAAAAGAATGTTATGGCAGTATAAAATTACCTACAGCACCTGGTATTCCCAGGTGGTTTCCCATCCAAGTACTAACCAGGCCCAACACTGCATAGCTTCCAAGATCAGACGAGATTGGGCAAGTCCAGTGTGGTTTGGCTGTAGGTGCCCAAAAACATTAACTTTAGACCTCTTTTACTTCTTAACTCAAGTAAATTCATTGATAAGTTGAAAAAATTAAATGTAAAATGTAATAGAAAAGAATGTTTTGGCTGTATAAAATTACCTACAGCACCTGGTATTTCCAGGTGGTCTCCCATCCAAGTACAAACCAGGCCCAACACTGCATAGCTTCCAAGACCAGACAAGATTGGGCATGTCCAGTGTGGTTTGGCTGTAGGTGTTCAAAAACATTAACTTTAGACCTCTATTACTTCTTAACTCAAGTAAATTCATTGATAAGTTGAAAAAATTAAATGTAAAATGTAATAGAAAAGAATGTTATGGCAGTATAAAATTACCTACAGCACCTGGTATTCCCAGTTGGTCTCCCATCCAAGTACTAACCAGGCCCAACACTGCATAGCTTCCAAGATCAGACTAGATTGGCCATGTCCAGTGTGGTTTGGCTGTAGGTGCTCAAAAACATTAACTTTAGACATCTTTTACTTCTTAATTCAA
>JAUIMM010000965.1:5760000-5765000 GCA_031769625.1 Taudactylus pleione | reverse complement strand
AATTACCTACAGCACCTGGTATTCCCAGGTGGTTTCCCATCCAAGTACTAACCAGGCCCAACTCTGCATAGCTTCCAAGATCAGACGAAATTGGGCAAGTCCAGTGTGGTTTGGCTGTAGGTGCCCAAAAACATTAACTTTAGACCTCTTTTACTTCTTAACTCAAGTAAATTCATTGATAAGTTGAAAAAATTAAATGTAAAATGTAATAGAAAAGAATTTTATGGCAGTATAAAATTACCTACAGCACCTGGTATTCCCAGGTGGTCTCCCATCCAAGTACTAACCAGGCCCAACACTGCATAGCTTCCAAGATCAGACTAGATTGGCCATGTCCAGTGTGGTTTGGCTGTAGGTGCTCAAAAACATTAACTTTAGACATCTTTTACTTCTTAATTCAAGTAAATTCATTGATAAGTTGAAAAAATTTAATGTAAAATGTAATAGGAAAGAATGTTTTGGCTGTATAAAATTACCTACAGCATCTGGTATTCCCAGGTGGTCTCCCATCCAAGTACTAACCAGGCCCAACAATGCTTAGCTTCCAAGATCAGACGAGATTGGGCATGTCCAGTGTGGTTTAGCTGTAGGTGCTCAAAGTACTTAACTTTAGACCTCTATTACTTCTTAACTCAAGTAAATTCATTGATAAGTTGAAAAAATTAAAAGTAAAATGTAATAGAAAAGAATGTTATGGCAGTATAAAAGTACCTACAGCACCTGGTATTCCCAGGATGTCTCCCATCCACGTACTAACCATGCCCAACACTGAATAGCTTCCAAGATAAGATGACATTGGCCATGTCCTGTATGGTTTGGCTGTAGGTGCTCAAAAATATTAACTTTAGACCTCTTTTACTTATTAACTCAAGTAAATTCATTGACAAGTTGAAAAAATTAAATGTAAAATGTAATAGAAAAGAATGTTATGGCAGTATAAAATTACCTACAGCACCTGGTATTCCCAGGTGGTTTCCCATCCAAGTACTATCCATGCCCAACACTGCATAGCTTCCAAGATCAGACGACATTGGCCATGTCCAGTGTGGTTTGGCTGTAGGTGCTCAAAAATATTAACTTTAGACCTCTTTTACTTCTTAACTCAAGTAAATTCATTGATAAGTTGAAAAAATTAAATGTAAAATGTAATAGAAAAGAATGTTATGGCAGTATAAAATTACCTACAGCACCTGGTATTCCCAGGTGGTCTCCCATCCAAGTACTAACCAGGCCCAACACTGCATAGCTTCCAAGATCAGACTAGATTGGGCATGTCCAGTGTGGTTTGGCTGTAGGTGCTCAAAAAAATTAACTTTAGGCCTCTTTTACTTCTTAACTCAAGTAAATTCATTGATATGTTGAAAAAATTAAATGTAAAATGTAATAGAAAAGAATGTTTTGGCTGTATAAAATTACCTACAGCACCTGGTATTTCCAGGTGGTCTCCCATCTAAGTACAAACCAAGCCCAACACTGCATAGCTTCCAAGACCAGACGAGATTGGGCATGTGCAGTGTGGTTTGGCTGTAGGTGCTCAAAAGCATTAAATTTAGACCTCTATTACTTCTTAACTCAAGTAAATTCATTGATAAGTTGAAAAAATTAAATGTAAAATGTAATAGAAAAGAATTTTATGGCAGTATAAAAGTACCTACAGCACCTGGTATTCCCAGGTTGTCTCCCATCCAAGTACTAAAAATGCCAAACACTGCATAGCTTCCAAGATCAGATGACATTGGCCATGTCCAGTATGGTTTGGCTGTAGGTGCTCAAAAATATTAACTTTAGACCTCTTTTACTTCTTAACTCAAGTAAATTCATTGATAAGTTGAAAAAATTAAATGTAAAATGTAATAGAAAAGAAAGTTATGGCAGTATAAAATTACCTACAGCACCTGGTATTCCCAGATGGTTTCCCATCCAAGTACTAACCAGGCCCAACACTGCATAGCTTCCAAGATCAGACGAGATTGGGCATGTCCAGTGTGGTATGGCTGTAGGAGCTCAAAAACATTAACTTTAGACCTCTATTACTTCTTAACTCAAGTAAATTCATTGATAAGTTGAAAAAATTAAATGTAAAATGTAATAGAAAAGAATGTTATGGCAGTATAAAATTACCTACAGCACCTGGTATTCCCAGGTGGTTTCCCATCCAAGTACTAACCAGGCCCAACACTGCATAGCTTCCAAGATCAGACGAGATTGGGCAAGTCCAGTGTGGTTTGGCTGTAGGTGCCCAAAAACATTAACTTTAGACCTCTTTTACTTCTTAACTCAAGTAAATTCATTGATAAGTTGAAAAAATTAAATGTAAAATGTAATAGAAAAGAATGTTTTGGCTGTATAAAATTACCTACAGCACCTGGTATTTCCAGGTGGTCTCCCATCCAAGTACAAACCAGGCCCAACACTGCATAGCTTCCAAGACCAGACAAGATTGGGCATGTCCAGTGTGGTTTGGCTGTAGGTGCTCAAAAACATTAACTTTAGACCTCTATTACTTCTTAACTCAAGTAAATTCATTGATAAGTTGAAAAAATGTAATGTAAAATGTAATAGGAAAGAATGTTTTGGCTGTATAAAATTACCTACAGCACCTGGTATTCCCAGGTGGTCTCCCATCCAAGTACTAACCAGGCCCAACAATGCTTAGCTTCCAAGATCAGACGAGATTGGGCATGTCCTGTGTGGTTTAGCTGTAGGTGCTCAAAATACTTAACTTTAGACCTCTATTACTTCTTAACTCAAGTAAATTCATTGATAAGTTGAAAAAATTAAATGTAAAATGTAATAGAAAAGAATGTTATGGCAGTATAAAATTACCTACAGCTCCTGGTATTCCCAGGTGGTCTCCCATTCAAGTACTAACCAGACCCAACACTGCATAACTTCCAAGATCAGACGAGATTGGGCATGTCCAGTGTGGTTTGGCTGTAGGTGCCCAAAAACATTAACTTTAGACCTCTTTTACTTCTTAACTCATGTAAATTCAATGATAAGTTGAAAAATGAAATGTAAAATGTAATAGAAAAGAATGTTATGGCAGTATAAAATTACCTACAGCTCCTGGTATTCCCAGGTGGTCTCCCATCCAAGTACTAACAGGCCCAACACTGCATAGCTTCCAAGATCAGACGACATTGGGCATGTCCAGTGTGGTTTGGCTGTAGGTGCTCAGAAACATTAACTTTAGACCTCTATTACTTCTTAACTCAAGTAAATTCATTGATAAGTTGAAAAAATTAAATGTAAAATGTAATAGAAAAGAATGTTATGGCAGTATAAAATTACCTACAGCACCTGGTATTCCCAGGTGGTCTCCCATCCAAGTACTAACCTGGCCCAACACTGCATAGCTTCCAAGATCAGACTAGATTGGGCATGTCCAGTGTGGTTTGGCTGTAGGTGCTCAAAAAAATTAACTTTAGGCCTCTTTTACTTCTTAACTCAAGTAAATTCATTGATAAGTTGAAAAAATTAAATGTAAAATGTAATAGAAAAGAATGTTTTGGCTGTATAAAATTACCTACAGCACCTGGTATTTCCAGGTGGTCTCCCATCTAAGTACAAACCAAGCCCAACACTGCATAGCTTCCAAGACCAGACGAGATTGGGCATGTGCAGTGTGGTTTGGCTGTAGGTGCTCAAAAGCATTAAATTTAGACCTCTATTACTTCTTAACTCAAGTAAATTCATTGATAAGTTGAAAAAATTAAATGTAAAATGTAATAGAAAAGAATTTTATGGCAGTATAAAAGTACCTACAGCACCTGGTATTCCCAGGTTGTCTCCCATCCAAGTACTAAAAATGCCCAACACTGCATAGCTTCCAAGATCAGATGACATTGGCGATGTCCAGTATGGTTTGGCTGCAGGTGCTCAAAAATATTAACTTTAGACCTCTTTTACTTCTTAACTCAAGTAAATTCATTGATAAGTTGAAAAAATTAAATGTAAAATGTAATAGAAAAGAAAGTTATGGCAGTATAAAATTACCTACAGCACCTGGTATTCCCAGATGGTTTCCCATCCAAGTACTAACCAGGCCCAACACTGCATAGCTTCCAAGATCAGACGAGATTGGGCATGTCCAGTGTGGTATGGCTGTAGGAGCTCAAAAACATTAACTTTAGACCTCTATTACTTCTTAACTCAAGTAAATTCATTGATAAGTTGAAAAAATTAAATGTAAAATGTAATAGAAAAGAATGTTATGGCAGTATAAAATTACCTACAGCACCTGGTATTCCCAGGTGGTTTCCCATCCAAGTACTAACCAGGCCCAACTCTGCATAGCTTCCAAGATCAGACGAGATTGGGCAAGTCCAGTGTGGTTTGGCTGTAGGTGCCCAAAAACATTAACTTTAGACCTCTTTTACTTCTTAACTCAAGTAAATTCATTGGTAAGTTGAAAAAATTAAATGTAAAATGTAATAGAAAAGAATGTTTTGGCTGTATAAAATTACCTACAGCACCTGGTATTTCCAGGTGGTCTCCCATCCAAGTACAAACCAGGCCCAACACTGCATAGCTTCCAAGACCAGACAAGATTGGGCATGTCCAGTGTGGTTTGGCTGTAGGTGCTCAAAAACATTAACTTTAGACCTCTATTACTTCTTAACTCAAGTAAATTCATTGATAAGTTGAAAAAATTAAATGTAAAATGTAATAGAAAAGAATTTTATGGCAGTATAAAATTACCTACAGCACCTGGTATTCCCAGGTGGTCTCCCATCCAAGTACTAACCAGGCCCAACACTGCATAGCTTCCAAGATCAGACTAGATTGGCCATGTCCAGTGTGGTTTGGCTGTAGGTGCTCAAAAACATTAACTTTAGACATCTTTTACTTCTTAATTCAAGTAAATTCATTGATAAGTTGAAAAAATGTAATGTAAAATGTAATAGGAAAGAATGTTTTGGCTGTATAAAATTACCTACAGCATCTGGTATTTCCAGGTGGTCTCCCATCCAAGTACTAACCAGGCCCAACAATGC
>JAUIMM010000965.1:5730000-5737500 GCA_031769625.1 Taudactylus pleione | reverse complement strand
CTCAGGTGGTCTCCCATCCAAGTACTAACCAGGCCCAACACTGCATAGCTTCCAAGATCAGATGACATTGGCCATGTCCAGTATGGTTTGGCTGCAGGTGCTCAAAAATATTAACTTTAGACCTCTTTTACTTCTTAACTCAAGTAAATTCATTGATAAGTTGAAAAATTAAATGTAAAATGTAATAGAAAAGAATGTTATGGCAGTATAAAATTACCAACTGCACCTGGTTTTCCCAGGTGGTCTCCCATCCAAGTACTGACCAGGCCCAACACTGCATAGCTACCAAGATCAGATGAGATTGGGCATGTCCTGAGTGGTTTGGCTGTAGGTGCTCAAAAAATTTAACTTAAGACCTCTATTACTTCTTAACTCAAATAAATTCATTGATATGTTGAAAAAATTAAATGTAAAATGTAATTGAAAAGAATGTTATGGCAGTATAAAATTACCTACAGCACCTGGTATTCGCAAGTGGTCTCCCATCCAAGTACTAACCAGACCCAACACTGCATAGCTTCCAAGATCAGACGAGATTGGGCATGTCCAGTGTGGTTTGGCTGTAGGTGCTCAAAAGCAATAAATTTAGACCTCTATTACTTCTTAACTCAAGTAAATTCATTGATAAGTTGAAAAAATTAAATGTAAAATGTAATAGAAAAGAATGTTATGGCAGTGTAAAATTACCTACAACACCTGGTATTCCCAGGTGGTTTCCCATCCAAGTACTAACCTGGCCCAACACTGCATAGCTTCCAAGATCAGACGAGATTGGGCAAATCCAGTGTGGTTTGGCTGTAGGTGCTCAAAAACATTAACTTTAGAACTCTTTTACTTCTTAACTCAAGTAAATTCATTGATAAGTTGAAAAAATTTAATGTAAAATGTAATAGAAAAGAAGGTTATGGCTGTATAAAATTACCTACAGCACCTGGTATTCCCAGGTGGTCTCCCATCCAAGTACTAACCAGGCCCAACACTGCATAGCTTCCAAGATCAGACAAGATTGGGCATGTCCAGTGTAGTTTGACTGTAGGTGCTCAAATACATTAACTTTAGACCTCTTTTACTTCTTTACTCAAGTAAATTCATTGATAAGTTGAAAAAATTAAATGTAAAATGTAATAGAAAAGAATGTTATGGCTGCATAAAAATACCTACAGCACCTGGTATTCCCAGGCGGTCTCCCAACCAAGTACTACCCAAGCCCAACACTGCATAGTTTCCAAGATCAGACAAGATTGGGCATGTCCAGTGTGGTTTGGCTGTAGGTGCTCAAAAGCATTAAATTTAGACGTCTATTACTTCTTAACTCATGTAAATTCATTGATAAGTTGAAAAAATGAAATGTAATATGTAATTGAAAAGAATGTTATGGCAGTATAAAATTACCTACAGCACCTGGTATTCCCAGGTGGAATCCCATCCACATAATAACCATGCCCCACACTGCACAGCTTCCAAGATCAGACGACATAGGCCATGTCCAGTGTGGTTTGGCTGTAGGTGCTCAAAAACTTTTGTATGTGCTCAAAAACAGTAACTATAGACCTCTTTTACTTCTTAACTCAAGTAAATTCATTGATAAGTTGAAAAAATTAAATGTAAAATGTAATAGAAAAGAATGTTATCGCAGTATAAAATTACCTACAGCACCTGGTATTTCCAGGTGGTCTCCCATCCAAGTACTAACCAGGCCCAACACTGCATAACTTCCAAGATCAGACGAGATTGGGCATGTCCAGTGTGGTTTGGCTGTAGGTGCGCAAAAACATTAACTTTAGACCTCTTTTACTTCTTAACTCATGTAAATTCAATGATAAGTTGAAAAATGAAATGTAAAATGTAATAGAAAAGAATGGTATGGCAGTATAAAATTACCTACAGCTCCTGGTATTCCCAGGTGGTCTCCCATCCAAGTACTAACCAGGCCCAACACTGCATAACTTCTAAGATCAGACGACATTGGGCATGTCCAGTGTGGTTTGGCTGTAGGTGCTCAAAAGCATTAAATTTAGACCTCTATTACTTCTTTACTCAAGTAAATTCATTGATAAGTTGAAAAAATTAAATGTAAAATGTAATAGAAAAGAATGTTATGGCAGTATAAAATTACCTACAGCACCTGGTATTCCCAGGTGGTTTCCCATCCAAGTACTAACCAGGCCCAACACTGCATAGCTTCCAAGATCAGATGACATTGGCCATGTCCAGTGTGGTTTGGCTGTAGTTTCTCAAAAATCTTAACTTTAGACCTCTTTTACTTCTTAACTCAAGTAAATTCATAGATAAGTTGAAAAAATGTAATGTAAAATGTAATAGAAAAGAATGTTATTGCTATATAAAATTACCTACAGCACCTGGTATTCCCAGGTGGTCTCCCGTCCCAGTACTAACCAGGCCCAACACTGCATAGCTTCCAAGATCAGGCGAGATTGGGCATGTCCAGTGTGGTTTGGCTGTAGGAGCTCAAAAACATTAACTTTAGCCCTCTATTACTTCTTAACTCAAGTAAATTCATTGATAAGCTGAAAAAATTAAATGTAAAATGTAATAGAAAAGAATGTTATGGCAGTATAAAATTACCTACAGCACCTGGTATTCCCAGGTGGTTTCCCATCCAAGTACTAACCAGGCCCAACACTGCATAGCTTCCAAGTTCAGACGAGATTGGGCATGTCCAGTGTGGTTTTGCTGTAGGTGCCCAAAAACATTAACTTTAGACCTCTTTTACTTCTTAACTCAAGTAAATTCATTGATAAGTTGAAAAAATTAAATGTAAAATGTAATAGAAAAGAATGTTTTGGCTGTATAAAATTACCTACAGCACCTGGTATTTCCAGGTGGTCTCCCATCCAAGTACAAACCAGGCCCGACACTGCATAACTTCCAAGACCAGACGAGATTGTGCATGTCCAGTGTGGTTTGGCTGTAGGTGCTCAAAATCATTAACTTTAGACCTCTATTACTTCTTAACC
Organism: Taudactylus pleione; assembly: GCA_031769625.1. Classification (NCBI taxonomy): domain Eukaryota; kingdom Metazoa; phylum Chordata; class Amphibia; order Anura; family Myobatrachidae; genus Taudactylus; species Taudactylus pleione. The sequence continues at coordinate 5,734,522 of JAUIMM010000965.1, read as the reverse complement.
CAAGTAAATTCATTGATAAGTTGAAAAAATTAAATGTAAAATGTAATAGAAAAGAATGTTATGGCAGTATAAAACTACCTACAGCACCTGGTATTCCCAGGTGGTCTCCCATCCAAGTACTAACCTGGCCCAACACTGCATAGCTTCCAAGATCAGACGAGATTAGGCATGTCCAGTGTGGTTTGGCTGTAGGTGCTTAAAAACGTTAACTTTAGAACTCTTTTACTTCTTAACTCAAGTAAATTCATGGATAAGTTGAAAAAATTTAATGTAAAATGTAATAGAAAAGAAGGTTATGGCTGTATAAAATTACCTACAGCACCTGGTATTCCCAGGTGGTCTCCCATCCAAGTACTAACCAGGCCCAACACTGCATAGTTTCCAAGATCAGACGAGATTGGGCATGTCCAGTGTGGATTGGCTGTAGGTGCTCAAATATGTTAACTTTAGACCTCTTTTACTTCTTTACTCAAGAAAATTCATTGATAAGTTGAAAAAATTAAATGTAAAATGTAATAGAAAAGAATGTTATGGCTGCATAAAAATACCTACAGCACCTGGTATTCCCAGGTGGTCTCCCAACCAAGTACTAACCAGGCCCAACACTGCATAGCTTCCAAGATCAGACGAGATTGGGCATGTCCAGTGTGGTTTGGCTGTAGGTGCTCAAAAGCATTAAATTTAGACGTCTATTACTTCTTAACTCATGTAAATTCATTGATAAGTTGAAAAAATGAAATGTAAAATGTAATAGAAAAGAATGTTATGGCAGTATAAAATTACCTACAGCACCTGGTATTCCCAGGTGGTCTCCCATCCAAGTACTAACCAGGCCAACACTGCATAGCTTCCAAGATCAGACGAGATTGGGCATGTCCAGTGTGGTTTGACTGTAGGTGCTCAAATACATTAACTTTAGACCTCTTTTACTTCTTTACTCAAGTAAATTCATTGATAAGTTGAAAAAATTAAATGTAAAATGTAATAGAAAAGAATGTTATGGCTGCATAAAAATACCTACAGCACCTGGTATTCCCAGGCGGTCTGCCAACCAAGTACTACCCAAGCCCAACACTGCATAGCTTCCAAGATCAGATGAGATTGGGCATGTCCAGTGTGGTTTGGCTGTAGGTGCTCAAAAGCATTAAATTTAGACGTCTATTACTTCTTAACTCATGTAAATTCATTGATAAGTTGAAAAAATTAAATGTAAAATGTAATTGAAAAGAATGTTATGGCAGTATAAAATTACCTACAGCACCTGGTATTCCCAGGTGGACTCCCATCCACATAATAACCATGCCCAACACTGCACAGCTTCCAAGATCAGACGACATTGGCCATGTCCAGTGTGGTTTGGCTGTAGGTGCTCAAAAACATTAACTTTAGACCTCTTTTACTTCTTAACTCAAGTAAATGCATTGATAAGTTGAAAAAACTAAATGTAAAATGTAATAGAAAAGAATGTTATCGCAGTATAAAATTACCTACAGCACCTGGTATTCCCAGGTGGTCTCCCATCCAAGTACTAACCAGGCCCAACACTGCATAACTTCCAAGATCAGACGAGATTGGGAATGTCCAGTGTGGTTTGGCTGTAGGTGCGCAAAAACATTAACTTTAGACCTCTTTTACTTCTTAACTCATGTAAATTCAATGATAAGTTGAAAAATGAAATGTAAAATGTAATAGAAAAGAATGTTATGGCAGTATAAAATTACCTACAGCTCCTGGTATTTCCAGGTGCTCTCCCATCCAAGTACTAACCAGGCCCAACACTGCATAGCTTCCAAGATCAGACGACATTGGGCATGTCCAGTGTGGTTTGGCTGTAGGTGCTCAAAAACATTAACTTTAGACCTCTATTACTTCTTAACTCAAGTAAATTCATTGATAAGTTGAAAAAATTAAATGTAAAATGTAATAGAAAAGAATGTTTTGGCTGTATAAAATTACCTACAGCACCAAGCGGTCTCCCATCCAAGTACAAACCAGACCCAACACTGCATAGCTTCCAAGACCAGACGAGATTGGGAATGTGCAGTGTGGTTTGGCTGTAGGTGCTCAAAAGAATTAAATTTAGACCTCTATTACTTCTTAACTCAAGTAAATTCATTGATAAGTTGAAAAAATGAAATGTAAAATGTAATAGAAAAGAATGTTATGGCAGAATAAAATTACCTACAGCACCTGGTATTCCCAGGTGGTCTCCCATCCAAGTACTAACCAGGCCAACACTGCATAGCTTCCAAGATCAGACGAGATTGGGCATGTCCAGTGTGGTTTGACTGTAGGTGCTCAAATACATTAACTTTAGACCTCTTTTACTTCTTTACTCAAGTAAATTCATTGATAAGTTGAAAAAATTAAATGTAAAATGTAATAGAAAAGAATGGTATGGCTGCATAAAAATACCTACAGCACCTGGTATTCCCAGGCGGTCTGCCAACCAAGTACTACCCAAGCCCAACACTGCATAGCTTCCAAGTTCAGATGAGATTGGGCATGTCCAGTGTGGTTTGGCTGTAGGTGCTCAAAAGCATTAAATTTAGACGTCTATTACTTCTTAACTCATGTAAATTCATTGATAAGTTGAAAAAATTAAATGTAAAATGTAATTGAAAAGAATGTTATGGCAGTATAAAATTACCTACAGCACCTGGTATTCCCAGGTGGACTCCCATCCACATAATAACCATGCCCAACACTGCACAGCTTCCAAGATCAGACGACATTGGCCATGTCCAGTGTGGTTTGGCTGTAGGTGCTCAAAAACATTAACTTTAGACCTCTTTTACTTCTTAACTCATGTAAATGCATTGATAAGTTGAAAAAACTAAATGTAAAATGTAATAGAAAAGAATGTTATCGCAGTATAAAATTACCTACAGCACCTGGTATTCCCAGGTGGTCTCCCATCCAAGTACTAACCAGGCCCAACACTGCATAACTTCCAAGATCAGACGAGATTGGGCATGTCCAGTGTGGTTTGGCTGTAGGTGCTTAAAAACATTAACTTTAGAACTCTTTTACTTCTTAACTCAAGTAAATTCATGGATAAGTTGAAAAAATTTAATGTAAAATGTAATAGAAAAGAAGGTTATGGCTGTATAAAATTACCTACAGCACCTGGTATTCCCAGGTGGTCTCCCATCCAAGTACTAACCAGGCCCAACACTGCATAGTTTCCAAGATCAGACGAGATTGGGCATGTCCAGTGTGGATTGGCTGTAGGTGCTCAAATATGTTAACTTTAGACCTCTTTTACTTCTTTACTCAAGAAAATTCATTGATAAGTTGAAAAAATTAAATGTAAAATGTAATAGAAAAGAATGTTATGGCTGCATAAAAATAGCTACAGCACCTGGTATTCCCAGGTGGTCTCCCAACCAAGTACTAACCAGGCCCAACACTGCATAGCTTCCAAGATCAGACGAGATTGGGCATGTCCAGTGTGGTTTGGCTGTAGGTGCTCAAAAGCATTAAATTTAGACGTCTATTACTTCTTAACTCATGTAAATTCATTGATAAGTTGAAAAAATGAAATGTAAAATGTAATAGAAAAGAATGTTATGGCAGTATAAAATTACCTACAACACCTGGTATTCCCAGGTGGTCTCCCATCCAAGTACTAACCAGGCCAACACTGCATAGCTTCCAAGATCAGACGAGATTGGGCATGTCCAGTGTGGTTTGACTGTAGGTGCTCAAATACATTAACTTTAGACCTCTTTTACTTCTTTACTCAAGTAAATTCATTGATAAGTTGAAAAAATTAAATGTAAAATGTAATAGAAAAGAATGTTATGGCTGCATAAAAATACCTACAGCACCTGGTATTCCCAGGCGGTCTGCCAACCAAGTACTACCCAAGCCCAACACTGCATAGCTTCCAAGATCAGATGAGATTGGGCATGTCCAGTGTGGTTTGGCTGTAGGTGCTCAAAAGCATTAAATTTAGACGTCTATTACTTCTTAACTCATGTAAATTCATTGATAAGTTGAAAAAATTAAATGTAAAATGTAATTGAAAAGAATGTTATGGCAGTATAAAATTACCTACAGCACCTGGTATTCCCAGGTGGACTCCCATCCACATAATAACCATGCCCAACACTGCACAGCTTCCAAGATCAGACGACATTGGCCATGTCCAGTGTGGTTTGGCTGTAGGTGCTCAAAAACATTAACTTTAGACCTCTTTTACTTCTTAACTCAAGTAAATGCATTGATAAGTTGAAAAAACTAAATGTAAAATGTAATAGAAAAGAATGTTATCGCAGTATAAAATTACCTACAGCACCTGGTATTCCCAGGTGGTCTCCCATCCAAGTACTAACCAGGCCCAACACTGCATAACTTCCAAGATCAGACGAGATTGGGAATGTCCAGTGTGGTTTGGCTGTAGGTGCGCAAAAACATTAACTTTAGACCTCTTTTACTTCTTAACTCATGTAAATTCAATGATAAGTTGAAAAATGAAATGTAAAATGTAATAGAAAAGAATGTTATGGCAGTATAA
>JAUIMM010000965.1:5645000-5720000 GCA_031769625.1 Taudactylus pleione | reverse complement strand
AATATTAACTTTAGACCTCTTTTACTTCTTAACTCAAGTAAATTCATTGATAAGTTGAAAAAATTAAATGTAAAATGTAATAGAAAAGAATGTTATGGCAGTATAAAAGTACCTACAGCACCTGGTATTCCCATGTGGTCTCCCATCCAAGTACTAACCATGCCCAACACTGCATAGCTTCCAAGATCAGATGACATTGGCCATGTCCAGTGTGGTTTGGCTGTAGTTTCTCCAAAATCTTAACTTTAGACCTCTTTTACTTCTTAACTCAAGTAAATTCATTGATAAGTTGAAAAAATGTAATGTAAAATGTAATAGAAAAGAATGTTATTGCTATATAAAATTACCTACAGCACCTGGTATTCCCAGGTGGTCTCCCGTCCCACTACTAACCAGGCCCAACACTGCAAAGCTTCCAAAATCAGGCGAGATTGGGCATGTCCAGTGTGGTTTGGCTGTAGGAGCTCAAAAACATTAACTTTAGACCTCCATTACTTCTTAACTCAAGTAAATTCATTGATAAGTTGAAAAAATTTAATTTAAAATGTAATAGAAAAGAAGGTTATGGCTGTATAAAATTACCGACAGCACCTGGTATTTCCAGGTGGTCTCCCATCAAAGTACAAACCAGGCCCGACACTGCATAGCTTCCAAGACCAGACGAGATTGGGCATGTCCAGTGTGGTTTGGCTGTAGGTGCTCAAAAACATTAACTTTAGACCTCTATTACTTCTTAACCCAAGTAAATTCATTGATAAGTTGAAAAAATTAAACGTAAAATGTAATAGAAAAGAATGTTATGGCTTTATAAAATTACCTACAGCACCTGGTATTCCCAGGTGGTCTTCCATCCAAGTACTAACCTGGCCCAACTCTGCATAGCTTCCAAGATCAGACGAGCTTGGGCATGTCCAGTGTGGTTTGGCTGTAGGTGCTCAAAAACATTAACTTTAGAACTCTTTTACTTCTTAACTCAAGTAAATTCATTGATAAGTTGAAAAAATGTAATGTAAAATGTAATAGAAAAGAAGGTTATGGCTGTATAAAATTACCTACAGCACCTGGTATTCCCAGGTGGTCTCCCATCCAAGTACTAACCAGGCCCAACACTGCATAGTTTCCAAGATCAGACGAGATTGGGCAAGTCCAGTGTGGATTGGCTGTAGGTGCTCAAAAACATTAACTTTAGACCTCTTTTACTTCTTAACTCAAGTAAATTCATTGATAAGTTGAAAAAATTAAATGTAAAATGTAATAGAAAAGAATGTTATCGCAGTATAAAATACCTACAGCACCTGGTATTCCCAGGTGGTCTCCCATCCAAGTACTAACCAGGCCCAACACTGCGTAACTTCCAAGATCAGACGAGATTGGGCATGTCCAGTGTGGTTTGGCTGTAGGTGCGCAAAAATATTAACTTTAGACCTCTTTTACTTCTTAACTCATGTAAATTCAATGATAAGTTGAAAAATGAAATGTAAAATGTAATAGAAAAGAATGTTATGGCAGTATAAAATTACCTACAGCTCCTGGTATTCCCAGGTGGTCTCCCATCCAAGTACTAACCAGGCCCAACACTGCATGGCTTCCAAGATCAGATGAAATTGGGTATGTCCGGTGTGGTTTGGCTGTAGGTGCTCAAATACATTAACTTTAGACCTCTACTACTTCTTAACTCAAGTAAATTCATTGATAAGTTGAAAAAATTAAATGTAAAATGTAATAGAAAAGAATGTTATGGCAGTATAAAATTACCTACAGCACCTGGTATTCCCAGGTGGTCTCCCATCCAAGTACTAACCAGGCCCAACACTGCATAGCTTCCAAGATCAGACTAGATTGGGCATGTCCAGTGTGGTTTGGCTGTAGGTGCTCAAAAACATTAACTTTAGACATCTTTTACTTCTTAACTCAAGGAAATTCATTGATAAGTTGAAAAAATGTAATGTAAAATGTAATAGAAAAGAATGTTTTGGCTGTATAAAATTACCTACAGCACCTGGTATTCCCAGGTGGTCTCCCATCCAAGTACTAACCAGGCCCAACAATGCTTAGCTTCCAAGATCAGACGAGATTGGGCATGTCCAGTGTGGTTTGGCTGTAGGTGCTCAAAATACTTAACTTTAGACCTCTATTACTTCTTAACTCAAGTAAATTCAATGATAAGTTGAAAAATGAAATGTAAAATGTAATAGAAAAGAATGTTATGGCAGTATAAAATTACCTACAGCTCCCGGTATTCCCAGGTGGTCTCCCATCCAAGTTCTAACCAGGCCCAACACTGCATAGCTTCCAAGATCAGATGAGATTGGGCATGTCCAGTGTGGTTTGGCAGTAGGTGCTCAAAAATATTAACTTTAGACCTCTTTTACATCTTAACTCAAGTAAATTCATTGATAAGTTGAAAAAATGAAATGTAAAATGTAATTGAAAAGAATGCTATGGCAGTATAAAATTACCTACAGCACCTGGTATTCCCAGGTGGACTCCCATCCACATAATAACCATGCCCAACACTGCACAGCTTCCAAGATCAGACGACATTGGCCATGTCCAGTGTGGTTTGGCTGTAGGTGCGCAAAAACATTAACTTTAGACCTCTTTTACTTCTTAACTCATGTAAATTCAATGATAAGTTGAAAAATGAAATGTAAAATGTAATAGAAAAGAATGTTATGGCAGTATAAAATTACCTACAGCTCCTGGTATTCCCAGATGGTCTCCCATCCAAGTACTAACCAGGCCCAACACTGCATAGCTTCCAAGATCAGACTAGATTGGGCATGTCCAGTGTGGTTTGGCTGTAGGTGCTCAAAAAAATTAACTTTAGGCCTCTTTTACTTCTTAACTCAAATAAATTCATTGATAAGTTGAAAAAATTAAATGTAAAATGTATTAGAAAAGAATGTTTTGGCTGTATAAAATTACCTACAGCACCTGGTATTTCCAGGTGGACTCCCATCCAAGTACAAACCAGGCCCAACACTGCATAGCTTCCAAGACCAGACGAGATTGGGCATGTCCAGTGTGGTTTGGCTGTAGATGCTTAAAAGCATTAAATTTAGACCTCTATTACTTCTTAACTCAAGTAAATTCATTGATAAGTTGAAAAATTTAAATGTAAAATGTAATAGAAAAGAATGTTATGGCAGTATAAAAGTACCTACAGCACCTGGTATTCCCAGGTGGTCTCCCATCCAAGTACTAAAAATGCCCAACACTGCATAGCTTCCAAGATCAGATGACATTGGCCATGTCCAGTATGGTTTGGCTGCAGGTGCTCAAAAATATTAACTTTAGACCTCTTTTACTTCTTAACTCAAGTAAATTCATTGATAAGTTGAAAAAATTAAATGTAAAATGTAATAGAAAAGAATGTTATGGCAGTATAAAATTACCTACAGCACCTGGTATTCCCAGGTGGTTTCCCATCCAAGTACTAACCAGGCCCAACACTGCATAGCTTCCAATATCAGACGACATTGGCCATGTCCAGTGTGGTTTGGCTGTAGTTTCTCAAAAATCTTAACTTTAGACCTCTTTTACTTCTTAACTCAAGTAAATTCATTGATAAGTTGAAAAAATTAAATGTAAAATGTAATAGAAAAGAATGTTTTGGCTGTATAAAATTACCTACAGCACATGGTATTTCCAGGTGCTCTCCCATCCAAGTAGAAACCAGGCCCAACACTGCATAGCTTCCAAGACCAGACGAGATTGTTCATGTCCAGTGTGGTTTGGCTGTAGATGCTCAAAAGCATTAAATTTAGACCTCTTTTACTTCTTAACTCAATAAATTCATTGATAAGTTGAAAAAATGTAATGTAAAATGTAATAGAAAAGAATGTTATGGCTATATAAAATTACCTACAGCACCTTGTATTCCCAGGTGGTCTCCCGTCCCAGTACTAACCAGGCCCAACACTGCATAGCTTCCAAGATCAGACGAGATTGGGCATGTCCAGTGTGGTTTGGCTGTAGGAGCTCAAAAACATTAACTTTAGACCTCTATTACTTCTTAACTCAAGTAAATTCATTGATAAGTTGAAAAAATTAAATGTAAAATGTAATAGAAAAGAATGTTATGGCAGTATAAAATTACCTACAGCACCTGGTATTCCCAGGTGGTTTCCCATCCAAGTACTAACCAGGCCCAACACTGCATAGCTTCCAAGATCAGACGAGATTGGGAATGTCCAGTGTGGTTTGGATGTAGGTGACCAAAACCATTAACTTTAGACCTCTTTTACTTCTTAACTCAAGTAAATTCATTGATAAGTTGAAAAAATTAAATGTAAAATGTAATAGAAAAGAATGTTTTGGCTGTATAAAATTACCTACAGCACCTGGTATTTCCAGGTGGTCTCCCATCCAAGTACAAACCAGGCCCAACACTGCATAGCTTCCAAGACCAGACAAGATTGGGCATGTCCAGTGTGGCTTGGCTGTAGGTGTCCAAAAACATTAACTTTGGACCTCTTTTACTTCTTAACTCAAGTAAATTCATTGATTAGTTGAAAAAATTAAATGTAAAATGTAATAGAAAAGAATGTTATGGCAGTATAAAATTACCTACAGCACCTGGTATTCCCAGGTGGTCTCCCATCCAAGTACTAACCAGGACCAACACTGCATAACTTCCAAGATCAGACAAGATTGGGCATGTCCAGTGTGGTTTGGCTGTAGGTGCGCAAAAACATTAACTTTAGACCTCTTTTACTTCTTAACTCATGTAAATTCAATGATAAGTTGAAAAATGAAATGTAAAATGTAATAGAAAAGAATGTTATGGCAGTATAAAATTACCTACAGCTCCTGGTATTCCCAGGTGGTCTCCCATCCAAATACTAACCAGGCCCAACACTGCATAACTTCCAAGATCAGACGAGATTGGGCATGTCCAGTGTGGTTTGGCTGTAGGTGCGCAAAAACGTTAACTTTAGACCTCTTTTACTTCTTAACTCATGTAAATTCAATGATAAGTTGAAAAATGAAATGTAAAATGTAATAGAAAAGAATGTTATGGCAGTATAAAATTACCTACAGCTCCTGGTATTCCCAGGTGGTCTCCCATCCAAGTACTAACCAGGCCCAACACTGCATAGCTTCCAAGATCAGACAAGATTGGGCATGTCCACTGTGGTTTGGCTGTAGGTGCTCAAAAACATTAACTTTAGACCTCTTTTACTTCTTAACTCAAGTAAATTCATTGATAAGTTGAAAAAATTAAATGTAAAATGTAATAGAAAAGAAAGTTATGGCAGTATAAAATTACCTACAGCACCTGATATTCCCAGGTGGTCTCCCATCCAAGTACTAACCAGGCCCAACACTGCATAGCTTCCAAGATCAAACTAGATTGGGCATGTCCAGTGTGGTTTGGCTGTAGGTACTCAAAAAAATTAACTTTAGGCCTCTTTTACTTCTTAACGCAAGTAAATTCATTGATAAGTTGAAAAAATTAAATGTAAAATGTAATAGAAAAGAATGTTTTGGCTGTATAAAATTACCTACAGCACATGGTATTTCCAGGTGCTCTCCCATCCAAGTAGAAACCAGGCCCAACACTGCATAGCTTCCAAGACCAGACGAGATTGTTCATGTCCAGTGTGGTTTGGCTGTAGATGCTCAAAAGCATTAAATTTAGACCTCTTTTACTTCTTAACTCAAGTAAATTCATTGATAAGTTGAAAAAATGTAATGTAAAATGTAATAGAAAAGAATGTTATGGCTATATAAAATTACCTACAGCACCTGGTATTCCCAGGTGGTCTCCCGTCCCAGTACTAACCAGGCCCAACACTGCATAGCTTCCAAGATCAGACGAGATTGGGCATGTCCAGTGTGGTTTGGCTGTAGGAGCTCAAAAACATTAACTTTAGACCTCTATTACTTCTTAACTCAAGTAAATTCATTGATAAGTTGAAAAAATTAAATGTAAAATGTAATAGAAAAGAATGTTATGGCAGTATAAAATTACCTACAGCACCTGGTATTCCCAGGTGGTTTCCCATCCAAGTACTAACCAGGCCCAACACTGCATAGCTTCCAAGATCAGACGAGATTGGGAATGTCCAGTGTGGTTTGGATGTAGGTGACCAAAACCATTAACTTTAGACCTCTATTACTTCTTAACTCAAGTAAATTCATTGATAAGTTGAAAAAATTAAATGTAAAATGTAATAGAAAAGAATGTTTTGGCTGTATAAAATTACCTACAGCACCTGGTATTTCCAGGTGGTCTCCCATCCAAGTACAAACCAGGCCCAACACTGCATAGCTTCCAAGACCAGACAAGATTGGGCATGTCCAGTGTGGTTTGGCTGTAGGTGCTCAAAAACATTAACTTTAGACCTCTATTACTTCTTAACTCAAGTAAATTCATTGATAAGTTGAAAAAATGTAATGTAAAATGTAATAGAAAAGAATGTTTTGGCAGTATAAAATTACCTACAGCACCTGGTATTCCCAGGTGGTCTCCCATCCAAGTACTAACCAGGCCCAACAATGCTTAGCTTCCAATATCAGACGAGATTGGGCATGTCCAGTATGGTTTGGCTGTAGGTGCTCAAAATACTTAACTTTAGACATCTTTTACTTCTTAACTCAAGTAAATTCATTGATAAGTTGAAAAAATTAAATGTAAAATGTAATAGAAAAGAATGTTATGGCAGTATAAAAGTACATACAGCACCTGGTATTCCCAGGATGTCTCCCATCCACGTACTAACCATGCCCAACACTGCATAGCTTCCAAGATAAGATGACATTGGCCATGTCCTGTATGGTTTGTCTGTAGGTGCTCAAAAATATTAACTTTAGACCTCTTTTACTTATTAACTCAAGTAAATTCATTGACAAGTTGAAAAAATTTAATGTAAAATGTAATAGAAAAGAATGTTATGGCAGTATAAAATTCCCTACAGCTCCTGGTATTCCGAGGTGGTCTCCCATCCAAGTACTAACCAGGCCCAACACTGCATAGCTTCCAAGATCAGACGAGATTGGGCATGTCCAGAGTGGTTTGGCAGTAGGTGCACAAAAGCATTAAATTTAGACCTCTATTACTTCTTTACTCAAGTAAATTCATTGATAAGATGAAAAAATTAAATGTAAAATGTAATAGAAAAGAATGTTATGGCAGTATAAAAGTACCTACAGCACCTGGTATTCCCTGGTGGTCTCCCATCCAAGTACTAACCATGCCCAACACTGCATAGCTTCCAAGATCAGATGACATTGGCCATGTCCAGTATGGTTTGGCTGCAGGTGCTCAAATATATTAACTTTAGACCTCTTTTACTTCTTAACTCAAGTAAATTCATTGATAAGTTGAAAAAATTAAATGTAAAATGTAATAGAAAAGAATGTTATGGCAGTATAAAATTACCTACAGCACCTGGTATTCCCAGGTGGTTTCCCATCCAAGTACTAACCAGGCCCAACACTGCATAGCTTCCAAGATCAGATGACATTGGCCATGTCCAGTGTAGTTTGGCTGTAGGTGCTCAAAAACATTAAATTTAGACCTCTTTTACTTCTTAACTCAAGTAAATTCATTGATAAGTTGAAAAAATTAAATGTAAAATGTAATAGAAAAGAATGTTATGGCAGTATAAAATTACCTACTGCACCTGGTTTTCCCAGGTGGTCTCCCATGCAAGTACTGACCAGGCCCAACACTGCATAGCTACCAAGATCAGATGAGATTGGGCATGTCCTGTGTGGTTTGGCTGTAGGTGCTCAAAACTTTAACTTAACACCTCTATTACTTCTTAACTCAAGTAAATTCATTGATAAGTTGAAAAAATTAAATGTAAAATGTAATAGAAAAGAATGTTATGGCAGTATAAAATTACCTACAGCACCTGGTATTCCCAGGTGGTCTCCCATCCAAGTACTAACCAGGCCTTACACTGCATAGCTTCCAAGATCAGATGACATTGGCCATGTCCAGTATGGTTTGGCTGCAGGTGCTCAAAAATATTAACTTTAGACCTCTTTTACTTCTTAACTCAAGTAAATTCATTGATAAGTTGAAAAAATTAAATGTAAAATGTAATAGAAAAGAATGTTATGGCAGTATAAAATTACCTACAGCACCTGGTATTCCCAGGTGGTTTCCCATCCAAGTACTAACCAGGCCCAACTCTGCATAGCTTCAAAGATCAGATGAGATTGGGCATGTCCAGTGTGGTTTGGCTGTAGGTGCCCAAAAACATTAACTTTAGACCTCTTTTACCTCTTAACTCAAGTAAATTCATTGATAAGTTGAAAAAATTAAATGTAAAATGTAATAGAAAAGAATGTTTTGGCTGTATAAAATTACCTACAGCACCTGGTATTTCCAGGTGGTCTCCCATCCAAGTACAAACCAGGCCTGACACTGCATAGCTTCCAAGACCAGACAAGATTGGGCATGTCCAGTGTGGTTTGGCTGTAGGAGCTCAAAAACATTAACTTTAGACCTCTATTACTTCTTAACTCAAGTAAATTCATTGATAAGTTGAAAAAATTAAATGTAAAATGTAATAGAAAAGAATGTTATGGCAGTATAAAATTACCTACAGCACCTGGTATTCCCAGGTGGTTTCCCATCCAAGTACTAACCAGGCCCAACACTGCATAGCTTCCAAGATCAGACGAGATTGGGCATGTCCAGTGTGGTTTGGATGTAGGTGACCAAAACCATTAACTTTAGACCTCTTTTACTTCTTAACTCAAGTAAATTCATTGATAAGTTGAAAAAATTAAATGTAAAATGTAATAGAAAAGAATGTTTTGGCTGTATAAAATTACCTACAGCACCTGGTATTTCCAGGTGGTCTCCCATCCAAGTACAAACCAGGCCCAACACTGCATAGCTTCCAAGACCAGACAAGATTGGGCATGTCCAGTGTGGTTTGGCTGTAGTTGCTCAAAAACATTAACTTTAGACCTCTATTACTTCTTAACTCAAGTAAATTCATTGATAAGTTGAAAAAATGTAATGTAAAATGTAATAGAAAAGAATGTTTTGGCTGTATAAAATTACCTACAGCACCTGGTATTCCCAGGGGGTCTCCCATCCAAGTACTAACCAGGCCCAACAATGCTTAGCTTCCAATATCAGACGAGATTGGGCATGTCCAGTATGGTTTGGCTGTAGGTGCTCAAAATACTTAACTTTAGACATCTTTTACTTCTTAACTCAAGTAAATTCATTGATAAGTTGAAAAAATTAAATGTAAAATGTAATAGAAAAGAATGTTATGGCAGTATAAAAGTACATACAGCACCTGGTATTCCCAGGATGTCTCCCATCCACGTACTAACCATGCCCAACACTGCATAGCTTCCAAGATAAGATGACATTGGCCATGTCCTGTATGGTTTGTCTGTAGGTGCTCAAAAATATTAACTTTAGACCTCTTTTACTTATTAACTCAAGTAAATTCATTGACAAGTTGAAAAAATTAAATGTAAAATGTAATAGAAAAGAATGTTATGGCAGTATAAAATTACCTACAGCTCCTGGTATTCCGAGGTGGTCTCCCATCCAAGTACTAACCAGGCCCAACACTGCATAGCTTCCAAGATCAGACGAGATTGGGCATGTCCAGAGTGGTTTGGCAGTAGGTGCACAAAAGCATTAAATTTAGACCTCTATTACTTCTTTACTCAAGTAAATTCATTGATAAGTTGAAAAAATTAAATGTAAAATGTAATAGAAAAGAATGTTATGGCAGTATAAAAGTACCTACAGCACCTGGTATTCCCTGGTGGTCTCCCATCCAAGTACTAACCATGCCCAACACTGCATAGCTTCCAAGATCAGATGACATTGGCCATGTCCAGTATGGTTTGGCTGCAGGTGCTCAAATATATTAACTTTAGACCTCTTTTACTTCTTAACTCAAGTAAATTCATTGATAAGTTGAAAAAATTAAATGTAAAATGTAATAGAAAAGAATGTTATGGCAGTATAAAATTACCGACAGCACCTGGTATTCCCAGGTGGTTTCCCATCCAAGTACTAACCAGGCCCAACACTGCATAGCTTCCAAGATCAGATGACATTGGCCATGTCCAGCGTAGTTTGGCTGTAGGTGCTCAAAAACATTAAATTTAGACCTCTTTTACTTCTTAACTCAAGTAAATTCATTGATAAGTTGAAAAAATTAAATGTAAAATGTAATAGAAAAGAATGTTATGGCAGTATAAAATTACCTACTGCACCTGGTTTTCCCAGGTGGTCTCCCATGCAAGTACTGACCAGGCCCAACACTGCATAGCTACCAAGATCAGACGAGATTGGGCATGTCCTGTGTGGTTTGGCTGTAGGTGCTCAAAACTTTAACTTAACACCTCTATTACTTCTTAACTCAAGTAAATTCATTGATAAGTTGAAAAAATTAAATGTAAAATGTAATAGAAAAGAATGTTATGGCAGTATAAAATTACCTACAGCACCTGGTATTCCCAGGTGGTCTCCCATCCAAGTACTAACCAGGCCTTACACTGCATAGCTTCCAAGATCAGATGACATTGGCCATGTCCAGTATGGTTTGGCTGCAGGTGCTCAAAAATATTAACTTTAGACCTCTTTTACTTCTTAACTCAAGTAAATTCATTGATAAGTTGAAAAAATTAAATGTAAAATGTAATAGAAAAGAATGTTATGGCAGTATAAAATTACCTACAGCACCTGGTATTCCCAGGTGGTTTCCCATCCAAGTACTAACCAGGCCCAACTCTGCATAGCTTCAAAGATCAGATGAGATTGGGCATGTCCAGTGTGGTTTGGCTGTAGGAGCCCAAAAACATTAACTTTAGACCTCTTTTACCTCTTAACTCAAGTAAATTCATTGATAAGTTGAAAAAATTAAATGTAAAATGTAATAGAAAAGAATGTTTTGGCTGTATAAAATTACCTACAGCACCTGGTATTTCCAGGTGGTCTCCCATCCAAGTACAAACCAGGCCTGACACTGCATAGCTTCCAAGACCAGACGAGATTGGGCATGTCCAGTGTGGTTTGGCTGTAGGTGCTCAAAAACATTAACTTTAGACCTCTATTACTTCTTAACCCAAGTAAATTCATTGATAAGTTGAAAAAATTAAATGTAAAATGTAATAGAAAAGAATGTTATGGCTTTATAAAATTACCTACAGCACCTGGTATTCCCAGGTGGTCTCCCATCCAAGTACTAACCTGGCCCAACACTGCATAGCTTCCAAGATCAGACGAAATTGGCCATGTCCAGTGTGGTTTGGCTGTAGGTGCTCAAAAACATTAACTTTAGAACTCTTTTACTTCTTAACTCAAGTAAATTCATTGATAAGTTGAAAAAATTGAATGTAAAATGTAATAGAAAAGAAGGTTATGGCTGTATAAAATTACCTACTGCACCTGGTTTTCCCAGGTGGTCTCCCATGCAAGTACTGACCAGGCCCAACACTGCATAGCTACCAAGATCAGACGAGATTGGGCATGTCCTGTGTGGTTTGGCTGTAGGTGCTCAAAACTTTAACTTAAGACCTCTATTACTTCTTAACTCAAGTAAATTCATTGATAAGTTGAAAAAATTAAATGTAAAATGTAATAGAAAAGAATGTTATGGCAGTATAAAATTACCTACAGCACCTGGTATTCCCAGGTGGTCTCCCATCCAAGTACTAACCAGGCCCTACACTGCATAGCTTCCAAGATCAGATGACATTGGCCATGTCCAGTATGGTTTGGCTGCAGGTGCTCAAAAATATTAACTTTAGACCTCTTTTACTTCTTAACTCAAGTAAATTCATTGATAAGTTGAAAAAATTAAATGTAAAATGTAATAGAAAAGAATGTTATGGCAGTATAAAATTACCTACAGCACCTGGTATTCCCAGGTAGTTTCCCATCCAAGTACTAACCAGGCCCAACACTGCATAGCTTCCAAGATCAGACGACATTGGCCATGTCCAGTGTGGTTTGGCTGTAGTTTCTCAAAAATCTTAACTTTAGACCTCTTTTACTTCTTAACTCAAGTAAATTCATTGATAAGTTGAAAAAATTTAATGTCAAATGTAATAGAAAAGAATGTTATTGCTATATAATATTACCTACAGCACCTGGTATTCCCAGGTGGTCTCCCGTCGCAGTACTAACCAGGCCCAACACTGCATAGCTTCCAAGATCAGGTGAGATTGGGCATGTCCAGTGTGGTTTGGCTGTAGGAGCTCAAAAACATTAACTTTAGACCTCTTTTACTTCTTAACTCAAGTAAATTCATTGATAAGTTGAAAAAATTAAATGTAAAATGTAATAGAAAAGAATATTATGGAAGTATAAAATTACCTACAGCACCTGGTATTCCCAGGTGGTTTCCCATCCAAGTACTAACCAGAACCAACTCTGCATAGCTTCAAAGATCAGACGAGATTGGGCATGTCCAGTGTGGTTTGGCTGTAGGTGCCCAAAAACATTAACTTTAGACCTCTTTTACCTCTTAACTCAAGTAAATTCATTGATAAGTTGAAAAAATTAAATGTAAAATGTAATAGAAAAGAATGTTTTGGCTGTATAAAATTACCTACAGCACCTGGTATTTCCAGGTGGCCTCCCATCCAAGTACAAACCAGGCCCGACACTGCATAGCTTCCAAGATCAGACTAGATTGGGCATGTCCAGTGTGGTTTGGCTGTAGGTGCTCAAAAGCATTAACTTTAGACATCTTTTACTTCTTAACTCAAGTAAATTCATTGATAAGTTGAAAAAATGTAATGTAAAATGTAATAGAAAAGAATGTTTTGGCTGTATAAAATTACCTACAGCACCTGGTATTTCCAGGTGGTCTCCCATCCAAGTACTAACCAAGCCCAACAATGCTTAGCTTCCAAGATCAGACGAGATTGGGCATGTCCAGTATGGTTTGGCTGTAGGTGCTCAAAATACTTAACTTTAGACCTCTTTTACTTATTAACTCAAGTAAATTCATTGACAAGTTGAAAAAATTAAATGTAAAATTTAATAGAAAAGAATGTTATGGCAGTATAAAATTACCTACAGCTCGTGGTATTCCGAGGTGGTCTCCCATCCAAGTACTAACCAGGCCCAACACTGCATAGCTTCCAAGATCAGACGAGATTGGGCATGTCCAGTGTGGTTTCGCAGTAGGTGCTCTAAAGCATTAAATTTAGACCTCTATTACTTCTTTACTCAAGTCAATTCATTGATAAGTTGAAAAAATTAAATGTAAAATGTAATAGAAAAGAATGTTATGGCAGTATAAAAGTTCTTACAGCACCTGGTATTCCCTGGTGGTCTCCCATCCAAGTACTAACCATGCCCAACACTGCATAGCTTCCAAGATCAGATGACATTGGCCATGTCCAGTATGGTTTGGCTGCAGGTGCTCAAAAATATTAACTGTAGACCTCTTTTACTTCTTAACTCAAGTAAATTCATTGATAAGTTGAAAAAATTAAATGTAAAATGTAATAGAAAAGAATGTTATGGCAGTATAAAATTACCTACAGCACCTGGTATTCCCAGGTGGTTTCCCATCCTACTAACCAGGCCCAACAATGCATAGCTTCCAAGATCAGACGACATTGGCCATGTCCAGTGTGGTTTGGCTGTAGGTGCTCAAAAACATTAACTTTAGACCTCTTTTACTTCTTAACTCAAGTAAATTCATTGATAAGTTGAAAAAATTAAATGTAAAATGTAATAGAAAAGAATGTTATAGCAGTATAAAATTACCTACTGCACCTGGTTTTCCCAGGTGGTCTCCCATGCAAGTACTGACCAGGCCCAACACTGCATAGCTTCCAAGATCAGATGACATTGGCCATGGTTTGGCTGCAGGTGCTCAAAAATATTAACTTTAGACCTCTTTTACTTCTTAACTCAAGTAAATTCATTGATAAGTTGAAAAAATTAAATGTAAAATGTAATAGAAAAGAATGTTATGGCAGTATAAAATTACCTACAGCACCTGGTATTCCCAGGTGGTTTCCCATCCAAGTACTAACCAGGCCCAACACTGCATAGCTTCCAAGATCAGACGACATTGGCCATGTCCAGTGTGGTTTGGCTGTAGTTTCTCAAAAATCTTAACTTTAGACCTCTTTTACTTCTTAACTCAAGTAAATTCATTGATAAGTTGAAAAAATGTAATGTCAAATGTAATAGAAAAGAATGTTATTGCTATATAATATTACCTACAGCACCTGGTATTCGCAGGTGGTCTCCCGTCGCAGTACTAACCAGGCCCAACACTGCATAGCTTCCAAGATCAAGCTAGATTGGGCATGTCCAGTGTGGTTTGGCTGTAGGAGCTCAAAAACATTAACTTTAGACCTCTATTACTTCTTAACTCAAGTAAATTCATTGATAAGTTGAAAAAATTAAATGTAAAATGTAATAGAAAAGAATATTATGGAAGTATAAAATTACCTACAGCATCTGGTATTCCCAGGTGGTTTCCCATCCAAGTACTAACCAGACCCAACTCTGCATAGCTTCAAAGATCAGACGAGATTGGGCATGTCCAGTGTGGTTTGGCTGTAGGTGCCCAAACACATTAACTTTAGACCTCTTTTACCTCTTAACTCAAGTAAATTCATTGATAAGTTGAAAAAATTAAATGTAAAATGTAATAGAAAAGAATGTTTTGGCTGTATAAAATTACCTACAGCACCTGGTATTTCCAGGTGGTCTCCCATCCAAGTACAAACCAGGCCCGACACTGCATAGCTTTCAAGACCAGACGAGATTGGGCATGTCCAGTGTGGTTTGGCTGTAGGTGCTCAAAAACATTAACTTTAGACCTCTATTACTTCTTAACCCAAGTAAATTCATTGATAAGTTGAAATAATTAAATGTAAAATGTAATAGAAAAGAATGTTATGGCTTTATAAAATTACCTACAGCACCTGGTATTCCCAGGTGGTCTCCCATCCAAGTACTAACCTGGCCCAACACTGCATAGCTTCCAAGATCAGACGAGATTGGGCATGTCCAGTGTGGTTTGGCTGTAGGTGCTCAAAAACATTAACTTTAGAACTCTTTTACTTCTTAACTCAAGTAAATTCATTGATAAGTTGAAAAAATTTAATGTAAAATGTAATAGAAAAGAAGGTTATGGCTGTATAAAATTACCTACAGCACCTGGTATTCCCAGGTGGTCTCCCATCCATGTACTAACCAGGCCCAACACTGCATAGCTTCCAAGATCAGACGAGATTGGGCATGTCCAGAGTGGTTTGGCAGTAGGTGCACAAAAGCATTAAATTTAGACCTCTATTACTTCTTTACTCAAGTAAATTCATTGATAAGTTGAAAAAATTAAATGTAAAATGTAATAGAAAAGAATGTTATGGCAGTATAAAAGTACCTACAGCACCTGGTATTCCCTGGTGGTCTCCCATCCAAGTACTAACCATGCCCAACACTGCATAGCTTCCAAGATCAGATGACATTGGCCATGTCCAGTATGGTTTGGCTGCAGGTGCTCAAAAATATTAACTTTAGACCTCTTTTACTTCTTAACTCAAGTAAATTCATTGATAAGTTGAAAAAATTAAATGTAAAATGTAATAGAAAAGAATGTTATGGCAGTATAAAATTACCTACAGCACCTGGTATTCCCAGGTGGTTTCCCATCCAAGTACTAACCAGGCCCAACACTGCATAGCTTCCAAGATCAGATGACATTGGCCATGTCCAGTGTAGTTTGGCTGTAGGTGCTCAAAAACATCAAATTTAGACCTCTTTTACTTCTTAACTCAAGTAAATTCATTGATAAGTTGAAAAAATTAAATGTAAAATGTAATAGAAAAGAATGTTATGGCAGTATAAAATTACCTACTGCACCTGGTTTTCCCAGGTGGTCTCCCATGCAAGTACTGACCAGGCCCAACACTGCATAGCTACCAAGATCAGACGAGATTGGGCATGTCCTGTGTGGTTTGGCTGTAGGTGCTCAAAACTTTAACTTAACACCTCTATTACTTCTTAACTCAAGTAAATTCATTGATAAGTTGAAAAAATTAAATGTAAAATGTAATAGAAAAGAATGTTATGGCAGTATAAAATTACCTACAGCACCTGGTATTCCCAGGTGGTCTCCCATCCAAGTACTAACCAGGCCCTACACTGCATAGCTTCCAAGATCAGATGACATTGGCCATGTCCAGTATGGTTTGGCTGCAGGTGCTCAAAAATATTAACTTTAGACCTCTTTTACTTCTTAACTCAAGTAAATTCATTGATAAGTTGAAAAAATTAAATGTAAAATGTAATAGAAAAGAATGTTATGGCAGTATAAAATTACCTACAGCACCTGGTATTCCCAGGTGGTTTCCCATCCAAGTACTAACCAGGCCCAACACTGCATAGCTTCCAAGATCAGGCGAGATTGGGCATGTCCAGTGTGGTTTGGCTGTAGGAGCTCAAAAACATTAACTTTAGACCTCTATTACTTCTTAACTCAAGTAAATTCATTGATAAGTTGAAAAAATTAAATGTAAAATGTAATAGAAAAGAATATTATGGAAGTATAAAATTACCTACAGCACCTGGTATTCCCAGGTGGTTTCCCATCCAAGTACTAACCAGGCCCAACTCTGCATAGCTTCAAAGATCAGATGAGATTGGGCATGTCCAGTGTGGTTTGGCTGTAGGTGCCCAAAAACATTAACTTTAGACCTCTTTTACCTCTTAACTCAAGTAAATTCATTGATAAGTTGAAAAAATTAAATGTAAAATGTAATAGAAAAGAATGTTTTGGCTGTATAAAATTACCTACAGCACCTGGTATTTCCAGGTGGTCTCCCATCCAAGTACAAACCAGGCCTGACACTGCATAGCTTCCAAGACCAGACGAGATTGGGCATGTCCAGTGTGGTTTGGCTGTAGGTGCTCAAAAACATTAACTTTAGACCTCTATTACTTCTTAACCCAAGTAAATTCATTGATAAGTTGAAAAAATTAAATGTAAAATGTAATAGAAAAGAATGTTATGGCTTTATAAAATTACCTACAGCACCTGGTATTCCCAGGTGGTCTCCCATCCAAGTACTAACCTGGCCCAACACTGCATAGCTTCCAAGATCAGACGAAATTGGCCATGTCCAGTGTGGTTTGGCTGTAGGTGCTCAAAAACATTAACTTTAGAACTCTTTTACTTCTTAACTCAAGTAAATTCATTGATAAGTTGAAAAAATTGAATGTAAAATGTAATAGAAAAGAAGGTTATGGCTGTATAAAATTACCTACTGCACCTGGTTTTCCCAGGTGGTCTCCCATGCAAGTACTGACCAGGCCCAACACTGCATAGCTACCAAGATCAGACGAGATTGGGCATGTCCTGTGTGGTTTGGCTGTAGGTGCTCAAAACTTTAACTTAAGACCTCTATTACTTCTTAACTCAAGTAAATTCATTGATAAGTTGAAAAAATTAAATGTAAAATGTAATAGAAAAGAATGTTATGGCAGTATAAAATTACCTACAGCACCTGGTATTCCCAGGTGGTCTCCCATCCAAGTACTAACCAGGCCCTACACTGCATAGCTTCCAAGATCAGATGACATTGGCCATGTCCAGTATGGTTTGGCTGCAGGTGCTCAAAAATATTAACTTTAGACCTCTTTTACTTCTTAACTCAAGTAAATTCATTGATAAGTTGAAAAAATGTAATGTCAAATGTAATAGAAAAGAATGTTATTGCTATATAATATTACCTACAGCACCTGGTATTCCCAGGTGGTCTCCCGTCGCAGTACTAACCAGGCCCAACACTGCATAGCTTCCAAGATCAGGCGAGATTGGGCATGTCCAGTGTGGTTTGGCTGTAGGAGCTCAAAAACATTAACTTTAGACCTCTATTACTTCTTAACTCAAGTAAATTCATTGATAAGTTGAAAAAATTAAATGTAAAATGTAATAGAAAAGAATATTATGGAAGTATAAAATTACCTACAGCACCTGGTATTCCCAGGTGGTTTCCCATCCAAGTACTAACCAGGCCCAACTCTGCATAGCTTCAAAGATCAGACGAGATTGGGCATGTCCAGTGTGGTTTGGCTGTAGGTGCCCAAAAACATTAACTTTAGACCTCTTTTACCTCTTAACTCAAGTAAATTAATTGATAAGTTGAAAAAATTAAATGTAAAATGTAATAGAAAAGAATGTTTTGGCTGTATAAAATTACCTACAGCACCTGGTATTTCCAGGTGGTCTCCCATCCAAGTACAAACCAGGCCCGACACTGCATAGCTTCCAAGACCAGACGAGATTGGGCATGTCCAGTGTGGTTTGGCTGTAGGTGCTCAAAAACATTAACTTTAGACCTCTATTACTTCTTAACCCAAGTAAATTCATTGATAAGTTGAAAAAATTAAATGTAAAATGTAATAGAAAAGAATGTTATGGCTTTATAAGATAACCTACAGCACCTGGTATTCCCAGGTGGTCTCCCATCCAAGTACTAACCTGGCCCAACACTGCATAGCTTCCAAGATCAGACGAGATTGGGCATGTCCAGTGTGGTTTGGCTGTAGGTGCTCAAAAATCTTAACTTTAGACCTCTTTTACTTCTTAACTCAAGTAAATTCATTGATAAGTTGAAAAAATTAAATGTAAAATGTAATAGAAAAGAATGTTATGGCTATATAAAATTACCTACAGCACCTGGTATTACCAGGTGGTCTCCCGTCCCAGTACTAACCAGGCCCAACACTGCATAGCTTACAAGATCAGACGAGATTGGGCATGTCCAGTGTGGTATGGCTGTAGGAGCTCAAAAACATTAACTTTAGACCTCTATTACTTCTTAACTCAAGTAAATTCATTGATAAGTTGAAAAAATTAAATGTAAAATGTAATAGAAAAGAATGTTATGGCAGTATAAAATTACCTACAGCACCTGGTATTCCCAGGTGGTTTCCCATCCAAGTACTAACCAGGCCAAACACTGCATAGCTTCCAAGATCAGACGAGATTGGGCATGTCCAGTGTGGCTTGGCTGAAGGTGTCCAAAAACATTAACTTTAGACCTCTTTTACTTCTTAACTCAAGTAAATACATTGATAAGTTGAAAAAATTAAATGTAAAATGTAATAGAAAAGAATGTTATGGCAGTATAAAATTACCTACAGCACCTGGTATTTCCAGGTGGTCTCCCATCCAAGTACTAACCAGGACCAACACTGCATAACTTCCAAGATCAGACAAGATTGGGCATGTCCAGTGTGGTTTGGCTGTAGGTGCGCAAAAACATTAACTTTAGACCTCTTTTACATCTTAACTCATGTAAATTCAATGATAAGTTGAAAAATGAAATGTAAAATGTAATAGAAAAGAATGTTATGGCAGTATAAAATTACCTACAGCTCCTGGTATTCCCAGGTGGTCTCCCATCCAAGTACTAACCAGGCCCAACACTGCATAACTTCCAAGATCAGACGAGATTGGGCATGTCCAGTGTGGTTTGGCTGTAGGTGCGCAAAAACATTAACTTTAGACCTCTTTTTCTTCTTAACTCATGTAAATTCAATGATAAGTTGAAAAATGAAATGTAAAATGTAATAGAAAAGAATGTTATGGCAGTATAAAATTACCTACAGCACCTGGTATTCCCAGGTGGTTTCCCATCCAAGTACTAACCATGCCCAACACTGTATAGCTTCCAAGATCAGACGACATTGGCCATGTCCAGTGTGGTTTGACTGTACATGCTCTAAAATATTTACTTTGGACCTCTTTTACTTCTTAACTCAAGTAAATTCATTGATAAGTTGAAAAAATTAAATGTAAAATGTAATAGAAAAGAATGTTATGTCAGTATAAAATTACATACAGCACCTGGTATTCCCAGGTGGTTTCCCATCCAAGTACTAACCAGGCCCAACACTGCATAGCTTCCAAGATCAGACGACATTGGCCATGTCCAGTGTGGTTTGGCTGTAGGTGCTCAAAAACATTAACTTTAGACCTCTTTTACTTCTTAACTCAAGTAAATTCATTGATAAGTTGAAAAAATTAAATGTAAAATGTAATAGAAAAGAATGTTATAGCAGTATAAAATTACCTACTGCACCTGGTTTTCCCAGGTGGTCTCCCATGCAAGTACTGACCAGGCCCAACACTGCATAGCTTCCAAGATCAGATGACATTGGCCATGGTTTGGCTGCAGGTGCTCAAAAATATTAACTTTAGACCTCTTTTACTTCTTAACTCAAGTAAATTCATTGATAAGTTGAAAAAATTAAATGTAAAATGTAATAGAAAAGAATGTTATGGCAGTATAAAATTACATACAGCACCTGGTATTCCCAGGTGGTTTCCCATCCAAGTACTAACCAGGCCCAACACTGCATAGCTTCCAAGATCAGACGACATTGGCCATGTCCAGTGTGGTTTGGCTGTAGTTTCTCAAAAATCTTAACTTTAGACCTCTTTTACTTCTTAACTCAAGTAAATTCATTGATAAGTTGAAAAAATGTAATGTCAAATGTAATAGAAAAGAATGTTATTGCTATATAATATTACCTACAGCACCTGGTATTCCCAGGTGGTCTCCCGTCGCAGTACTAACCAGGCCCAACACTGCATAGCTTCCAAGATCAAGCTAGATTGGGCATGTCCAGTGTGGTTTGGCTGTAGGAGCTCAAAAACATTAACTTTAGACCTCTATTACTTCTTAACTCAAGTAAATTCATTGATAAGTTGAAAAAATTAAATGTAAAATGTAATAGAAAAGAATATTATGGAAGTATAAAATTACCTACAGCACCTGGTATTCCCAGGTGGTTTCCCATCCAAGTACTAACCAGACCCAACTCTGCATAGCTTCAAAGATCAGACGAGATTGGGCATGTCCAGTGTGGTTTGGCTGTAGGTGCCCAAACACATTAACTTTAGACCTCTTTTACCTCTTAACTCAAGTAAATTCATTGATAAGTTGAAAAAATTAAATGTAAAATGTAATAGAAAAGAATGTTTTGGCTGTATAAAATTACCTACAGCACCTGGTATTCCCAGGTGGTCTCCCATCCAAGTACAAACCAGGCCCGACACTGCATAGCTTTCAAGACCAGACGAGATTGGGCATGTCCAGTGTGGTTTGGCTGTAGGTGCTCAAAAACATTAACTTTAGACCTCTATTACTTCTTAACCCAAGTAAATTCATTGATAAGTTGAAATAATTAAATGTAAAATGTAATAGAAAAGAATGTTATGGCTTTATAAAATTACCTACAGCACCTGGTATTCCCAGGTGGTCTCCCATCCAAGTACTAACCTGGCCCAACACTGCATAGCTTCCAAGATCAGATGAGATTGGGCATGTCCAGTGTGGTTTGGCTGTAGGTGCTCAAAAACATTAACTTTAGAACTCTTTTACTTCTTAACTCAAGTAAATTCATTGATAAGTTGAAAAAATTTAATGTAAAATGTAATAGAAAAGAAGGTTATGGCTGTATAAAATTACCTACAGCACCTGGTATTCCCAGGTGGTCTCCCATCCAAGTACTAACCAGGCCTAACACTGCATAGCTTCCAAGATCAGACGAGATTGGGCATGTCCAGTGTGGTTTGACTGTAGGTGCTCAAATACATTAACTTTATACCTCTTTTACTTCTTTACTCAAGTATATTCATTTATAAGTTGAAAAAATTAAATGTAAAATGTAATAGAAAAGAATGTTATGGCTGCATAAAAATACCTACAGCACCTGGTATTCCCAGGCGGTCTCCCAACCAAGTACTACCCAAGCCCAACACTGCATAGCTTCCAAGATCAGATGAGATTGGGCATGTCCAGTGTGGTTTGGCTGTAGGTGCTCAAAAGCATTAAATTTAGACGTCTATTACTTCTTAACTCATGTAAATTCATTGATAAGTTGAAAAAATGAAATGTAAAATGTAATTGAAAAGAATGTTATGGCAGTATAAAATTACCTACAGCACCTGGTATTCCCAGGTGGTCTCCCATCCAAGTACTAACCAGGCCCAACACTGCATAGCTTCCAAGATCAGACGAGATTGGGCATGTCCAGTGGGGTTTGACTGTAGGTGCTCAAATACATTAACTTTAGACCTCTTTTACTTCTTTACTCAAGTAAATTCATTGATAAGTTGAAAAAATTAAATGTAAAATGTAATAGAAAAGAATGTTATGGCTGCATAAAAATACCTACAGCACCTGGTATTCCCAGGCGGTCTCCCAACCAAGTACTACCCAAGCCCAACACTGCATAGCTTCCAAGATCAGACGAGATTGGGCATGTCCAGTGTTGTTTGGCTGTAGGTGCTCAAAAACATTAACTTTAGACCTCTTTTACTTCTTAACTCAAGTAAATTCAATGATAAGTTGAAAAAATTAAATGTAAAATGTAATAGAAAAGAATGTTATGGCTATATAAAATTACCTACAGCACCTGGTATTACCAGGTGGTCTCCCGTCCCAGTACTAACCAGGCCCAACACTGCATAGCTTACAAGATCAGACGAGATTGGGCATGTCCAGTGTGGTATGGCTGTAGGAGCTCAAAAACATTAACTTTAGACCTCTATTACTTCTTAACTCAAGTAAATTCATTGATAAGTTATAAAAATTAAATGTAAAATGTAATAGAAAAGAATGTTATGGCAGTATAAAATTACCTACAGCACCTGGTATTCCCAGGTGGTTTCCCATCCAAGTACTAACCAGGCCAAACACTGCATAGCTTCCAAGATCAGACGAGATTGGGCATGTCCAGTGTGGCTTGGCTGTAGGTGTCCAAAAACATTAACTTTAGACCTCTTTTACTTCTTAACTCAAGTAAATACATTGATAAGTTGAAAAAATTAAATGTAAAATGTAATAGAAAAGAATGTAATGGCAGTATAAAATTACCTACAGCACCTGGTATTCCCAGGTGGTCTCCCATCCAAGTACTAACCAGGACCAACACTGCATAACTTCCAAGATCAGACAAGATTGGGCATGTCCAGTGTGGTTTGGCTGTAGGTGTGCAAAAACATTAACTTTAGACCTCTTTTACATCTTAACTCATGTAAATTCAATGATAAGTTGAAAAATGAAATGTAAAATGTAATAGAAAAGAATGTTATGGCAGTATAAAATTACCTACAGCTCCTGGTATTCCCAGGTGGTCTCCCATCCAAGTACTAACCAGGCCCAACACTGCATAACTTCCAAGATCAGACGAGATTGGGCATGTCCAGTGTGGTTTGGCTGTAGGTGTGCAAAAACATTAACTTTAGACCTCTTTTTCTTCTTAACTCATGTAAATTCAATGATAAGTTGAAAAATGAAATGTAAAATGTAATAGAAAAGAATGTTATGGCAGTATAAAATTACCTACAGCTCCTGGTATTCCCAGGTGGTCTCCCATCCAAGTAGAAACCAGGCCCAACACTGCATAGTTTCCAAGACCAGACGAGATTGTTCATGTCCAGTGTGGTTTGGCTGTAGATGCTCAAAAGCATTAAATTTAGACCTCTTTTACTTCTTAACTCAAGTAAATTCATTGATAAGTTGAAAAAATGTAATGTAAAATGTAATAGAAAAGAATGTTATGGCTATATAAAATTACCTACAGCACCTGGTATTCCCAGGTGGTCTCCCGTCCCAGTATTAAACAGGCCCAACACTGCATAGCTTCCAAGATCAGACGAGATTGGGCATGTCCAGTGTGGTTTGGCTGTAGGAGCTCAAAAACATTAACTTTAGACCTCTATTACTTCTTAACTCAAGTAAATTCATTGATAAGTTGAAAAAATTAAATGTAAAATGTAATAGAAAAGAATGTTATGGCAGTATAAAATTACCTACAGCACCTGGTATTCCCAGGTGGTTTCCCATCCAAGTACTAACCAGGCCCAACACTGCATAGCTTCCAAGATCAGACGAGATTGGGCATGTCCAGTGTGGTTTGGATGTAGGTGACCAAAAACATTAACTTTAGACCTCTTTTACTTCTTAACTCAAGTAAATTCATTGATAAGTTGAAAAAATTAAATGTAAAATGTAATAGAAAAGAATGTTTTGGCTGTATAAAATTACCTACAGCACCTGGTATTTCCAGGTGGTCTCCCATCCAAGTACAAACCAGGCCCAACACTGCATAGCTTCCAAGACCAGACAAGATTGGGCATGTCCAGTGTGGTTTGGCTGTAGGTGCTCAAAAACATTAACTTTAGACCTCTATTACTTCTTAACTCAAGTAAATTCATTGATAAGTTGAAAAAATTAAATGTAAAATGTAATAGAAAAGAATGTTATGGCAGTATAAAATTACCTACAGCACCTGGTATTCCCAGGTGGTTTCCCATCCAAGTACTAACCAGGCCCAACACTGCATAGCTTCCAAGATCAGACGACATTGGCCATGTCCAGTGTGGTTTGGCTGTAGGTGCTCAAAAACATTAACTTTAGACCTCTTTTACTTCTTAACTCAAGTAAATTCATTGATAAGTTGAAAAAATTAAATGTAAAATGTAATAGAAAAGAATATTATAGCAGTATAAAATTACCTACTGCACCTGGTTTTCCCAGGTGGTCTCCCATGCAAGTACTGACCAGGCCCAACACTGCATAGCTTCCAAGATCAGATGACATTGGCCATGGTTTGGCTGCAGGTGCTCAAAAATATTAACTTTAGACCTCTTTTACTTCTTAACTCAAGTAAATTCATTGATAAGTTGAAAAAATTAAATGTAAAATGTAATAGAAAAGAATGTTATGGCAGTATAAAATTACCTACAGCACCTGGTATTCCCAGGTGGTTTCCCATCCAAGTACTAACCAGGCCCAACACTGCATAGCTTCCAAGATCAGACGACATTGGCCATGTCCAGTGTGGTTTGGCTGTAGTTTCTCAAAAATCTTAACTTTAGACCTCTTTTACTTCTTAACTCAAGTAAATTCATTGATAAGTTGAAAAAATGTAATGTCAAATGTAATAGAAAAGAATGTTATTGCTATATAATATTACCTACAGCACCTGGTATTCCCAGGTGGTCTCCCGTCGCAGTACTAACCAGGCCCAACACTGCATAGCTTCCAAGATCAAGCTAGATTGGGCATGTCCAGTGTGGTTTGGCTGTAGGAGCTCAAAAACATTAACTTTAGACCTCTATTACTTCTTAACTCAAGTAAATTCATTGATAAGTTGAAAAAATTAAATGTAAAATGTAATAGAAAAGAATATTATGGAAGTATAAAATTACCTACAGCACCTGGTATTCCCAGGTGGTTTCCCATCCAAGTACTAACCAGACCCAACTCTGCATAGCTTCAAAGATCAGACGAGATTGGGCATGTCCAGTGTGGTTTGGCTGTAGGTGCCCAAACACATTAACTTTAGACCTCTTTTACCTCTTAACTCAAGTAAATTCATTGATAAGTTGAAAAAATTAAATGTAAAATGTAATAGAAAAGAATGTTTTGGCTGTATAAAATTACCTACAGCACCTGGTATTTCCAGGTGGTCTCCCATCCAAGTACAAACCAGGCCCGACACTGCATAGCTTTCAAGACCAGACGAGATTGGGCATGTCCAGTGTGGTTTGGCTGTAGGTGCTCAAAAACATTAACTTTAGACCTCTATTACTTCTTAACCCAAGTAAATTCATTGATAAGTTGAAATAATTAAATGTAAAATGTAATAGAAAAGAATGTTATGGCTTTATAAAATTACCTACAGCACCTGGTATTCCCAGGTGGTCTCCCATCCAAGTACTAACCTGGCCCAACACTGCATAGCTTCCAAGATCAGACGAGATTGGGCATGTCCAGTGTGGTTTGGCTGTAGGTGCTCAAAAACATTAACTTTAGAACTCTTTTACTTCTTAACTCAAGTAAATTCATTGATAAGTTGAAAAAATTTAATGTAAAATGTAATAGAAAAGAAGGTTATGGCTGTATAAAATTACCTACAGCACCTGGTATTCCCAGGTGGTCTCCCATCCAAGTACTAACCAGGCCTAACACTGCATAGCTTCCAAGATCAGACGAGATTGGGCATGTCCAGTGTGGTTTGACTGTAGGTGCTCAAATACATTAACTTTATACCTCTTTTACTTCTTTACTCAAGTAAATTCATTTATAAGTTGAAAAAATTAAATGTAAAATGTAATAGAAAAGAATGTTATGGCTGCATAAAAATACCTACAGCACCTGGTATTCCCAGGCGGTCTCCCAACCAAGTACTACCCAAGCCCAACACTGCATAGCTTCCAAGATCAGATGAGATTGGGCATGTCCAGTGTGGTTTGGCTGTAGGTGCTCAAAAGCATTAACTTTAGACCTCTTTTACATCTTAACTCATGTAAATTCAATGATAAGTTGAAAAATGAAATGTAAAATGTAATAGAAAAGAATGTTATGGCAGTATAAAATTACCTACAGCACCTGGTATTCCCAGGTGGTCTCCCATCCAAGTACTAACCAGGACCAACACTGCATAACTTCCAAGATCAGACAAGATTGGGCATGTCCAGTGTGGTTTGGCTGTAGGTGTGCAAAAACATTAACTTTAGACCTCTTTTACATCTTAACTCATGTAAATTCAATGATAAGTTGAAAAATGAAATGTAAAATGTAATAGAAAAGAATGTTATGGCAGTATAAAATTACCTACAGCTCCTGGTATTCCCAGGTGGTCTCCCATCCAAGTACTAACCAGGCCCAACACTGCATAACTTCCAAGATCAGACGAGATTGGGCATGTCCAGTGTGGTTTGGCTGTAGGTGCGCAAAAACATTAACTTTAGACCTCTTTTTCTTCTTAACTCATGTAAATTCAATGATAAGTTGAAAAATGAAATGTAAAATGTAATAGAAAAGAATGTTATGGCAGTATAAAATTACCTACAGCACCTGGTATTCCCAGGTGGTCTCCCATCCAAGTACTAACCAGGCCCTACACTGCATAGCTTCCAAGATCAGATGACATTGGCCATGTCCAGTATGGTTTGGCTGCAGGTGCTCAAAAATATTAACTTTAGACCTCTTTTACTTCTTAACTCAAGTAAATTCATTGATAAGTTGAAAAAATTAAATGTAAAATGTAATAGAAAAGAATGTTATGGCAGTATAAAATTACCTACAGCACCTGGTATTCCCAGGTAGTTTCCCATCCAAGTACTAACCAGGCCCAACACTGAATAGCTTCCAAGATCAGACGACATTGGCCATGTCCAGTGTGGTTTGGCTGTAGTTTCTCAAAAATCTTAACTTTAGACCTCTTTTACTTCTTAACTCAAGTAAATTCATTGATAAGTTGAAAAAATGTAATGTCAAATGTAATAGAAAAGAATGTTATTGCTATATAATATTACCTACAGCACCTGGTATTCCCAGGTGGTCTCCCGTCGCAGTACTAACCAGGCCCAACACTGCATAGCTTCCAAGATCAGGCGAGATTGGGCATGTCCAGTGTGGTTTGGCTGTAGGAGCTCAAAAACATTAACTTTAGACCTCTATTACTTCTTAACTCAAGTAAATTCATTGATAAGTTGAAAAAATTAAATGTAAAATGTAATAGAAAAGAATATTATGGAAGTATAAAATTACCTACAGCACCTGGTATTCCCAGGTGGTTTCCCATCCAAGTACTAACCAGGCCCAACTCTGCATAGCTTCAAAGATCAGACGAGATTGGGCATGTCCAGTGTGGTTTGGCTGTAGGTGCCCAAAAACATTAACTTTAGACCTCTTTTACCTCTTAACTCAAGTAAATTAATTGATAAGTTGAAAAAATTAAATGTAAAATGTAATAGAAAAGAATATTTTGGCTGTATAAAATTACCTACAGCACCTGGTATTTCCAGGTGGTCTCCCATCCAAGTACAAACCAGGCCCGACACTGCATAGCTTCCAAGACCAGACGAGATTGGGCATGTCCAGTGTGGTTTGGCTGTAGGTGCTCAAAAACATTAACTTTAGACCTCTATTACTTCTTAACCCAAGTAAATTCATTGATAAGTTGAAAAAATTAAATGTAAAATGTAATAGAAAAGAATGTTATGGCTTTATAAGATAACCTACAGCACCTGGTATTCCCAGGTGGTCTCCCATCCAAGTACTAACCTGGCCCAACACTGCATAGCTTCCAAGATCAGACGAGATTGGGCATGTCCAGTGTGGTTTGGCTGTAGGTGCTCAAAAATCTTAACTTTAGACCTCTTTTACTTCTTAACTCAAGTAAATTCATTGATAAGTTGAAAAAATTAAATGTAAAATGTAATAGAAAAGAATGTTATGGCTATATAAAATTACCTACAGCACCTGGTATTACCAGGTGGTCTCCCGTCCCAGTACTAACCAGGCCCAACACTGCATAGCTTACAAGATCAGACGAGATTGGGCATGTCCAGTGTGGTATGGCTGTAGGAGCTCAAAAACATTAACTTTAGACCTCTATTACTTCTTAACTCAAGTAAATTCATTGATAAGTTGAAAAAATTAAATGTAAAATGTAATAGAAAAGAATGTTATGGCAGTATAAAATTACCTACAGCACCTGGTATTCCCAGGTGGTTTCCCATCCAAGTACTAACCAGGCCAAACACTGCATAGCTTCCAAGATCAGACGAGATTGGGCATGTCCAGTGTGGCTTGGCTGAAGGTGTCCAAAAACATTAACTTTAGACCTCTTTTACTTCTTAACTCAAGTAAATACATTGATAAGTTGAAAAAATTAAATGTAAAATGTAATAGAAAAGAATGTTATGGCAGTATAAAATTACCTACAGCACCTGGTATTCCCAGGTGGTCTCCCATCCAAGTACTAACCAGGACCAACACTGCATAACTTCCAAGATCAGACAAGATTGGGCATGTCCAGTGTGGTTTGGCTGTAGGTGCGCAAAAACATTAACTTTAGACCTCTTTTACATCTTAACTCATGTAAATTCAATGATAAGTTGAAAAATGAAATGTAAAATGTAATAGAAAAGAATGTTATGGCAGTATAAAATTACCTACAGCTCCTGGTATTCCCAGGTGGTCTCCCATCCAAGTACTAACCAGGCCCAACACTGCATAACTTCCAAGATCAGACGAGATTGGGCATGTCCAGTGTGGTTTGGCTGTAGGTGCGCAAAAACATTAACTTTAGACCTCTTTTTCTTCTTAACTCATGTAAATTCAATGATAAGTTGAAAAATGAAATGTAAAATGTAATAGAAAAGAATGTTATGGCAGTATAAAATTACCTACAGCTCCTGGTATTCCCAGGTGGTCTCCCATCCAAGTAGAAACCAGGCCCAACACTGCATAGCTTCCAAGACCAGACGAGATTGTTCATGTCCAGTGTGGTTTGGCTGTAGATGCTCAAAAGCATTAAATTTAGACCTCTTTTACTTCTTAACTCAAGTAAATTCATTGATAAGTTGAAAAAATGTAATGTAAAATGTAATAGAAAAGAATGTTATGGCTATATAAAATTACCTACAGCACCTGGTATTCCCAGGTGGTCTCCCGTACCAGTATTAACCAGGCCCAACACTGCATAGCTTCCAAGATCAGACGAGATTGGGCATGTCCAGTGTGGTTTGGCTGTAGGAGCTCAAAAACATTAACTTTAGACCTCTATTACTTCTTAACTCAAGTAAATTCATTGATAAGTTGAAAAAATTAAATGTAAAATGTAATAGAAAAGAATGTTTTGGCTGTATAAAATTACCTACAGCACCTGGTATTTCCAGGTGGTCTCCCATCCAAGTACAAACCAGGCCCAACACTGCATAGCTTCCAAGACCAGACAAGATTGGGCATGTCCAGTGTGGTTTGGCTGTAGGTGCTCAAAAACATTAACTTTAGACCTCTATTACTTCTTAACTCAAGTAAATTCATTGATAAGTTGAAAAAATTAAATGTAAAATGTAATAGAAAAGAATGTTATGGCAGTATAAAATTACCTACAGCACCTGGTATTCCCAGGTGGTCTCCCATCCAAGTACTAACCAGGCCCAACACTGCATAGCTTCCAAGATCAGACTAGATTGGGCATGTCCAGTGTGGTTTGGCTGTAGGTGCTCAAAAACATTAACTTTAGACATCTTTTACTTCTTAACTCAAGTAAATTCATTTATAAGTTGAAAAAATGTAATGTAAAATGTAATAGAAAAGAATGTTTTGGCTGTATAAAATTACCTACAGCACCTGGTATTCCCAGGTGGTCTCCCATCCAAGTACTAACCAGGCCCAACAATGCTTAGCTTCCAAGATCAGACGAGATTGGGCATATCTAGTATGGTTTGGCTGTAGGTGCTCAAAATACTTAACTTTAGACCTCTTTTACTTATTAACTCAAGTAAATTCATTGACAAGTTGAAAAAATTAAATGTAAAATGTAATAGAAAAGAATGTTATGGCAGTATAAAATTACCTACAGCTCCTGGTATTCCGAGGTGGTCTCCCATCCAAGTACTAACCAGGCCCAACACTGCATAGCTTCCAAGATCAGACGAGATTGGGCATGTCCAGTGTGGTTTCGCAGTAGGTGCTCTAAAGCATTAAATTTAGACCTCTATTACTTCTTTACTCAAGTAAATTCATTGATAAGTTGAAAAAATTAAATGTAAAATGTAATAGAAAAGAATGTTATGGCAGTATAAAAGTACTTACAGCACCTGGTATTCCCAGGTGGTCTCCCATCCAAGTACAAACCAGGCCCGACACTGCATAGCTTTCAAGACCAGACGAGATTGGGCATGTCCAGTGTGGTTTGGCTGTAGGTGCTCAAAAACATTAACTTTAGACCTCTATTACTTCTTAACCCAAGTAAATTCATTGATAAGTTGAAATAATTAAATGTAAAATGTAATAGAAAAGAATGTTATGGCTTTATAAAATTACCTACAGCACCTGGTATTCCCAGGTGGTCTCCCATCCAAGTACTAACCTGGCCCAACACTGCATAGCTTCCAAGATCAGACGAGATTGGGCATGTCCAGTGTGGTTTGGCTGTAGGTGCTCAAAAACATTAACTTTAGAACTCTTTTACTTCTTAACTCAAGTAAATTCATTGATAAGTTGAAAAAATTTAATGTAAAATGTAATAGAAAAGAAGGTTATGGCTGTATAAAATTACCTACAGCACCTGGTATTCCCAGGTGGTCTCCCATCCAAGTACTAACCAGGCCTAACACTGCATAGCTTCCAAGATCAGACGAGATTGGGCATGTCCAGTGTGGTTTGACTGTAGGTGCTCAAATACATTAACTTTATACCTCTTTTACTTCTTTACTCAAGTATATTCATTTATAAGTTGAAAAAATTAAATGTAAAATGTAATAGAAAAGAATGTTATGGCTGCATAAAAATACCTACAGCACCTGGTATTCCCAGGCGGTCTCCCAACCAAGTACTACCCAAGCCCAACACTGCATAGCTTCCAAGATCAGATGAGATTGGGCATGTCCAGTGTGGTTTGGCTGTAGGTGCTCAAAAGCATTAAATTTAGACATCTATTACTTCTTAACTCATGTAAATTCATTGATAAGTTGAAAAAATGAAATGTAAAATGTAATTGAAAAGAATGTTATGGCAGTATAAAATTACCTACAGCACCTGGTATTCCCAGGTGGTCTCCCATCCAAGTACTAACCAGGCCCAACACTGCATAGCTTCCAAGATCAGACGAGATTGGGCATGTCCAGTGGGGTTTGACTGTAGGTGCTCAAATACATTAACTTTAGACCTCTTTTACTTCTTTACTCAAGTAAATTCATTGATAAGTTGAAAAAATTAAATGTAAAATGTAATAGAAAAGAATGTTATGGCTGCATAAAAATACCTACAGCACCTGGTATTCCCAGGCGGTCTCCCAACCAAGTACTACCCAAGCCCAACACTGCATAGCTTCCAAGATCAGACGAGATTGGGCATGTCCAGTGTTGTTTGGCTGTAGGTGCTCAAAAACATTAACTTTAGACCTCTTTTACTTCTTAACTCAAGTAAATTCATTGATAAGTTGAAAAAATTAAATGTAAAATGTAATAGAAAAGAATGTTATGGCTATATAAAATTACCTACAGCACCTGGTATTACCAGGTGGTCTCCCGTCCCAGTATTAACCAGGCCCAACACTGCATAGCTTACAAGATCAGACGAGATTGGGCATGTCCAGTGTGGTATGGCTGTAGGAGCTCAAAAACATTAACTTTAGACCTCTATTACTTCTTAACTCAAGTAAATTCATTGATAAGTTGAAAAAATTAAATGTAAAATGTAATAGAAAAGAATGTTATGGCAGTATAAAATTACCTACAGCACCTGGTATTCCCAGGTGGTTTCCCATCCAAGTACTAACCAGGCCAAACACTGCATAGCTTCCAAGATCAGACGAGATTGGGCATGTCCAGTGTGGCTTGGCTGTAGGTGTCCAAAAACATTAACTTTAGACCTCTTTTACTTCTTAACTCAAGTAAATACATTGATAAGTTGAAAAAATTAAATGTAAAATGTAATAGAAAAGAATGTAATGGCAGTATAAAATTACCTACAGCACCTGGTATTCCCAGGTGGTCTCCCATCCAAGTACTAACCAGGACCAACACTGCATAACTTCCAAGATCAGACAAGATTGGGCATGTCCAGTGTGGTTTGGCTGTAGGTGTGCAAAAACATTAACTTTAGACCTCTTTTACATCTTAACTCATGTAAATTCAATGATAAGTTGAAAAATGAAATGTAAAATGTAATAGAAAAGAATGTTATGGCAGTATAAAATTACCTACAGCTCCTGGTATTCCCAGGTGGTCTCCCATCCAAGTACTAACCAGGCCCAACACTGCATAACTTCCAAGATCAGACGAGATTGGGCATGTCCAGTGTGGTTTGGCTGTAGGTGTGCAAAAACATTAACTTTAGACCTCTTTTTCTTCTTAACTCATGTAAATTCAATGATAAGTTGAAAAATGAAATGTAAAATGTAATAGAAAAGAATGTTATGGCAGTATAAAATTACCTACAGCTCCTGGTATTCCCAGGTGGTCTCCCATCCAAGTAGAAACCAGGCCCAACACTGCATAGTTTCCAAGACCAGACGAGATTGTTCATGTCCAGTGTGGTTTGGCTGTAGATGCTCAAAAGCATTAAATTTAGACCTCTTTTACTTCTTAACTCAAGTAAATTCATTGATAAGTTGAAAAAATGTAATGTAAAATGTAATAGAAAAGAATGTTATGGCTATATAAAATTACCTACAGCACCTGGTATTCCCAGGTGGTCTCCCGTCCCAGTATTAAACAGGCCCAACACTGCATAGCTTCCAAGATCAGACGAGATTGGGCATGTCCAGTGTGGTTTGGCTGTAGGAGCTCAAAAACATTAACTTTAGACCTCTATTACTTCTTAACTCAAGTAAATTCATTGATAAGTTGAAAAAATTAAATGTAAAATGTAATAGAAAAGAATGTTATGGCAGTATAAAATTACCTACAGCACCTGGTATTCCCAGGTGGTTTCCCATCCAAGTACTAACCAGGCCCAACACTGCATAGCTTCCAAGATCAGACGAGATTGGGCATGTCCAGTGTGGTTTGGATGTAGGTGACCAAAAACATTAACTTTAGACCTCTTTTACTTCTTAACTCAAGTAAATTCATTGATAAGTTGAAAAAATTAAATGTAAAATGTAATAGAAAAGAATGTTTTGGCTGTATAAAATTACCTACAGCACCTGGTATTTCCAGGTGGTCTCTCATCCAAGTACAAACCAGGCCCAACACTGCATAGCTTCCAAGACCAGACAAGATTGGGCATGTCCAGTGTGGTTTGGCTGTAGGTGCTCAAAAACATTAACTTTAGACCTCTATTACTTCTTAACTCAAGTAAATTCATTGATAAGTTGAAAAAATTAAATGTAAAATGTAATAGAAAAGAATGTTATGGCAGTATAAAATTACCTACAGCACCTGGTATTCCCAGGTGGTTTCCCATCCAAGTACTAACCAGGCCCAACACTGCATAGCTTCCAAGATCAGACGACATTGGCCATGTCCAGTGTGGTTTGGCTGTAGGTGCTCAAAAACATTAACTTTAGACCTCTTTTACTTCTTAACTCAAGTAAATTCATTGATAAGTTGAAAAAATTAAATGTAAAATGTAATAGAAAAGAATATTATAGCAGTATAAAATTACCTACTGCACCTGGTTTTCCCAGGTGGTCTCCCATGCAAGTACTGACCAGGCCCAACACTGCATAGCTTCCAAGATCAGATGACATTGGCCATGGTTTGGCTGCAGGTGCTCAAAAATATTAACTTTAGACCTCTTTTACTTCTTAACTCAAGTAAATTCATTGATAAGTTGAAAAAATTAAATGTAAAATGTAATAGAAAAGAATGTTATGGCAGTATAAAATTACCTACAGCACCTGGTATTCCCAGGTGGTTTCCCATCCAAGTACTAACCAGGCCCAACACTGCATAGCTTCCAAGATCAGACGACATTGGCCATGTCCAGTGTGGTTTGGCTGTAGTTTCTCAAAAATCTTAACTTTAGACCTCTTTTACTTCTTAACTCAAGTAAATTCATTGATAAGTTGAAAAAATGTAATGTCAAATGTAATAGAAAAGAATGTTATTGCTATATAATATTACCTACAGCACCTGGTATTCCCAGGTGGTCTCCCGTCGCAGTACTAACCAGGCCCAACACTGCATAGCTTCCAAGATCAAGCTAGATTGGGCATGTCCAGTGTGGTTTGGCTGTAGGAGCTCAAAAACATTAACTTTAGACCTCTATTACTTCTTAACTCAAGTAAATTCATTGATAAGTTGAAAAAATTAAATGTAAAATGTAATAGAAAAGAATATTATGGAAGTATAAAATTACCTACAGCACCTGGTATTCCCAGGTGGTTTCCCATCCAAGTACTAACCAGACCCAACTCTGTATAGCTTCAAAGATCAGACGAGATTGGGCATGTCCAGTGTGGTTTGGCTGTAGGTGCCCAAACACATTAACTTTAGACCTCTTTTACCTCTTAACTCA
This sequence comes from Taudactylus pleione, assembly GCA_031769625.1. Lineage (NCBI taxonomy): Eukaryota > Metazoa > Chordata > Amphibia > Anura > Myobatrachidae > Taudactylus > Taudactylus pleione. The sequence continues at coordinate 5,685,011 of JAUIMM010000965.1, read as the reverse complement.
AGTAAATTCATTGATAAGTTGAAAAAATTAAATGTAAAATGTAATAGAAAAGAATGTTTTGGCTGTATAAAATTACCTACAGCACCTGGTATTTCCAGGTGGTCTCCCATCCAAGTACAAACCAGGCCCGACACTGCATAGCTTTCAAGACCAGACGAGATTGGGCATGTCCAGTGTGGTTTGGCTGTAGGTGCTCAAAAACATTAACTTTAGAACTCTTTTACTTCTTAACTCAAGTAAATTCATTGATAAGTTGAAAAAATTTAATGTAAAATGTAATAGAAAAGAAGGTTATGGCTGTATAAAATTACCTACAGCACCTGGTATTCCCAGGTGGTCTCCCATCCAAGTACTAACCAGGCCTAACACTGCATAGCTTCCAAGATCAGACGAGATTGGGCATGTCCAGTGTGGTTTGACTGTAGGTGCTCAAATACATTAACTTTATACCTCTTTTACTTCTTTACTCAAGTAAATTCATTTATAAGTTGAAAAAATTAAATGTAAAATGTAATAGAAAAGAATGTTATGGCTGCATAAAAATACCTACAGCACCTGGTATTCCCAGGCGGTCTCCCAACCAAGTACTACCCAAGCCCAACACTGCATAGCTTCCAAGATCAGATGAGATTGGGCATGTCCAGTGTGGTTTGGCTGTAGGTGCTCAAAAGCATTAACTTTAGACCTCTTTTACATCTTAACTCATGTAAATTCAATGATAAGTTGAAAAATGAAATGTAAAATGTAATAGAAAAGAATGTTATGGCAGTATAAAATTACCTACAGCACCTGGTATTCCCAGGTGGTCTCCCATCCAAGTACTAACCAGGACCAACACTGCATAACTTCCAAGATCAGACAAGATTGGGCATGTCCAGTGTGGTTTGGCTGTAGGTGTGCAAAAACATTAACTTTAGACCTCTTTTACATCTTAACTCATGTAAATTCAATGATAAGTTGAAAAATGAAATGTAAAATGTAATAGAAAAGAATGTTATGGCAGTATAAAATTACCTACAGCTCCTGGTATTCCCAGGTGGTCTCCCATCCAAGTACTAACCAGGCCCAACACTGCATAACTTCCAAGATCAGACGAGATTGGGCATGTCCAGTGTGGTTTGGCTGTAGGTGCGCAAAAACATTAACTTTAGACCTCTTTTTCTTCTTAACTCATGTAAATTCAATGATAAGTTGAAAAATGAAATGTAAAATGTAATAGAAAAGAATGTTATGGCAGTATAAAATTACCTACAGCTCCTGGTATTCCCAGGTGGTCTCCCATCCAAGTAGAAACCAGGCCCAACACTGCATAGCTTCCAAGACCAGACGAGATTGTTCATGTCCAGTGTGGTTTGGCTGTAGATGCTCAAAAGCATTAAATTTAGACCTCTTTTACTTCTTAACTCAAGTAAATTCATTGATAAGTTGAAAAAATGTAATGTAAAATGTAATAGAAAAGAATGTTATGGCTATATAAAATTACCTACAGCACCTGGTATTCCCAGGTGGTCTCCCGTCCCAGTATTAACCAGGCCCAACACTGCATAGCTTCCAAGATCAGACGAGATTGGGCATGTCCAGTGTGGTTTGGCTGTAGGAGCTCAAAAACATTAACTTTAGACCTCTATTACTTCTTAACTCAAGTAAATTCATTGATAAGTTGAAAAAATTAAATGTAAAATGTAATAGAAAAGAATGTTATGGCAGTATAAAATTACCTACAGCACCTGGTATTCCCAGGTGGTTTCCCATCCAAGTACTAACCAGGCCCAACACTGCATAGCTTCCAAGATCAGACGAGATTGGGCATGTCCAGTGTGGTTTGGATGTAGGTGACCAAAAACATTAACTTTAGACCTCTTTTACTTCTTAACTCAAGTAAATTCATTGATAAGTTGAAAAAATTAAATGTAAAATGTAATAGAAAAGAATGTTTTGGCTGTATAAAATTACCTACAGCACCTGGTATTTCCAGGTGGTCTCCCATCCAAGTACAAACCAGGCCCAACACTGCATAGCTTCCAAGACCAGACAAGATTGGGCATGTCCAGTGTGGTTTGGCTGTAGGTGCTCAAAAACATTAACTTTAGACCTCTATTACTTCTTAACTCAAGTAAATTCATTGATAAGTTGAAAAAATTAAATGTAAAATGTAATAGAAAAGAATGTTATGGCAGTATAAAATTACCTACAGCACCTGGTATTTCCAGGTGGTCTCCCATCCAAGTACTAACCAGGCCCAACACTGCATAGCTTCCAAGATCAGACTAGATTGGGCATGTCCAGTGTGGTTTGGCTGTAGGTGCTCAAAAACATTAACTTTACACATCTTTTACTTCTTAACTCAAGTAAATTCATTGATAAGTTGAAAAAATGTAATGTAAAATGTAATAGAAAAGAATGTTTTGGCTGTATAAAATTACCTACAGCACCTGGTATTCCCAGGTGGTCTCCCATCCAAGTACTAACCAGGCCCAACAATGCTTAGCTTCCAAGATCAGACGAGATTGGGCATGTCCAGTATGGTTTGGCTGTAGGTGCTCAAAATACTTAACTTTAGACCTCTATTACTTCTTAACTCAAGTAAATTCATTGATAAGTTGAAAAAATTAAATGTAAAATGTAATAGAAAAGAATGTTATGGCAGTATAAAAGTACCTACAGCACCTGGTATTCCCAGGATGTCTCCCATCCACGTACTAACCATGCCCAACACTGCATAGCTTCCAAGATAAGATGACATTGGCCATGTCCTGTATGGTTTGTTTGTAGGTGCTCAAAAATATTAACTTTAGACCTCTTTTACTTATTAACTCAAGTAAATTCATTGACAAGTTGAAAAAATTAAATGTAAAATGTAATAGAAAAGAATGTTATGGCAGTATAAAATTACCTACAGCTCCTGGTATTCCGAGGTGGTCTCCCATCCAAGTACTAACCAGGCCCAACACTGCATAGCTTCCAAGATCAGACGAGATTGGGCATGTCCAGTGTGGTTTCGCAGTAGGTGCTCTAAAGCATTAAATTTAGACCTCTATTACTTCTTTACTCAAGTAAATTCATTGATAAGTTGAAAAAATTAAATGTAAAATGTAATAGAAAAGAATGTTATGGCAGTATAAAAGTACTTACAGCACCTGGTATTCCCTGGTGGTCTCCCATCCAAGTACTAACCATGCCCAACACTGCATAGCTTCCAAGATCAGATGACATTGGCCATGTCCAGTATGGTTTGGCTGCAGGTGGTCAAAAATATTAACTTTAGACCTCTTTTACTTCTTAACTCAAGTAAATTCATTGATAAGTTGAAAAAATTAAATGTAAAATGTAATAGAAAAGAATGTTATGGCAGTATAAAATTACCTACAGCACCTGGTATTCCCAGGTGGTTTCCCATCCAAGTACTAACCAGGCCCAACACTGCATAGCTTCCAAGATCAGACGACATTGGCCATGTCCAGTGTGGTTTGGCTGTAGGTGCTCAAAAACGTTAACTTTAGACCTCTTTTACTTCTTAACTCAAGTAAATTCATTGATAAGTTGAAAAAATTAAATGTAAAATGTAATAGAAAAGAATGTTATGGCAGTATAAAATTACCTATAGCACCTGGTATTCCCAGGTGGTTTCCCATCCAAGTACTAACCAGGCCCAACACTGCATAGCTTCCAAGATCAGACGACATTGGCCATGTCCAGTGTGGTTTGGCTGTAGTTTCTCAAAAATCTTAACTTTAGACCTCTTTTACTTCTTAACTCAAGTAAATTCATTGATAAGTTGAAAAAATGTAATGTCAAATGTAATAGAAAAGAATGTTATTGCTATATAATATTACCTACAGCACCTGGTATTCCCAGGTGGTCTCCCATCGCAGTACTAACCAGGCCCAACACTGCATAGCTTCCAAGATAAGGCTAGATTGGGCATGTCCAGTGTGGTTTGGCTGTAGGAGCTCAAAAACATTAACTTTAGACCTCTATTACTTCTTAACTCAAGTAAATTCATTGATAAGTTGAAAAAATTAAATGTAAAATGTAATAGAAAAGAATATTATGGAAGTATAAAATTACCTACAGCACCTGGTATTCCCAGGTGGTTTCCCATCCAAGTACTAACCAGACCCAACTTTGCATAGCTTCAAAGATCAGACGAGATTGGGCATGTCCAGTGTGGTTTGGCTGTAGGTGCCCAAAAACATTAACTTTAGACCTCTTTTACCTCTTAACTCAAGTAAATTCATTGATAAGTTGAAAAAATTAAATGTAAAATGTAATAGAAAAGAATGTTTTGGCTGTATAAAATTACCTACAGCACCTGGTATTTCCAGGTGGTCTCCCATCCAAGTACAAACCAGGCCCGACACTGCATAGCTTCCAAGACCAGACGAGATTGGGCATGTCCTGTGTGGTTTGGCTGTAGGTGCTCAAAAACATTAACTTTAGACCTCTATTACTTCTTAACCCAAGTAAATTCATTGATAAGTTGAAAAATTTAAATGTAAAATGTAATAGAAAAGAATGTTATGGCTTTATAAAATTACCTACAGCACCTGGTATTCCCAGGTGGTCTCCCATCCAAGTACTAACCTGGCCCAACACTGCATAGCTTCCAAGATCAGACGAGATTGGGCATGTCCAGTGTGGTTTGGCTGTAGGTGCTCAAAAACATTAACTTTAGAACTCTTTTACTTCTTAACTCAAGTAAATTCATTGATAAGTTGAAAAAATTTAATGTAAAATGTAATAGAAAAGAAGGTTATGGCTGTATAAAATTACCTATAGCACCTGGTATTCCCAGGTGGTCTCCCATCCAAGTACTAACCAGGCCCAACACTGCATAGCTTCCAAGATCAGACGAGATTGGGCATGTCCAGTGTGGTTTGACTGTAGGTGCTCAAATACATTACGTTAGACCTCTTTTACTTCTTTACTCAAGTAAATTCATTGATAAGTTGAAAAAATTAAATGTAAAATGTAATAGAAAAGAATGTTATGGCTGCATAAAAATACCTACAGCACCTGGTATTCCCAGGCGGTCTCCCAACCAAGTACTACCCAAGCCCAACACTGCATAGCTTCCAAGATCAGATGAGATTGGGCATGTCCAGTGTGGTTTGGCTGTAGGTGCTCAAAAGCATTAAATTTAGACGTCTATTACTTCTTAACTCATGTAAATTCATTGATAAGTTGAAAAAATGAAATGTAAAATGTAATTGAAAAGAATGTTATGGCAGTATAAAATTACCTACAGCACCTGGTATTCCCAGGTGGTCTCCCATCCAAGTACTAACCAGGCCCAACACTGCATAGCTTCCAAGATCAGACGAGATTGGGCATGTCCAGTGGGGTTTGACTGTAGGTGCTCAAATACATTAACTTTAGACCTCTTTTACTTCTTTACTCAAGTAAATTCATTGATAAGTTGAAAAAATTAAATGTAAAATGTAATAGAAAAGAATCTTATGGCTGCATAAAAATACCTACAGCACCTGGTATTCCCAGGCGGTCTCCCAACCAAGTACTACCCAAGCCCAACACTGCATTGCTTCCAAGATCAGACAAGATTGGGCATGTCCAGTGTGGTTTGGCAGTAGGTGCTCAAAAATCTTAACTTTAGACCTCTTTTACTTCTTAACTCAAGTAAATTCATTGATAAGTTGAAAAAATTAAATGTAAAATGTAATAGAAAAGAATGTTATGGCAGTATAAAATTACCTACAGCACCTGTTATTCCCAGGTGGTCTCCCATCCAAGTACTAACCAGGACCAACACAGCATAACTTCCAAGATCAGACAAGATTGGGCATGTCCAGTGTGGTTTGGCTGTAGGTGCGCAAAAACATTAACTTTAGACCTCTTTTACATCTTAACTCATGTAAATTCAATGATAAGTTGAAAAATGAAATGTAAAATGTAATAGAAAAGAATGTTATGGCAGTATAAAATTACCTACAGCTCCTGGTATTCCCAGGTGGTCTCCCATCCAAGTACTAACCAGGCCCAACACTGCATAACTTCCAAGATCAGACGAGATTGGGCATGTCCAGTGTGGTTTGGCTGTAGGTGCGCAAAAACATTAACTTTAGACCTCTTTTTCTTCTTAACTCATGTAAATTCAATGATAAGTTGAAAAATGAAATGTAAAATGTAATAGAAAAGAATGTTATGGCAGTATAAAATTACCTACAGCTCCTGGTATTCCCAGGTGGTCTCCCATCCAAGTAGAAACCAGCCCCAACACTGCTTAGCTTCCAAGACCAGACGAGATTGTTCATGTCCAGTGTGGTTTGGCTGTAGATGCTCAAAAGCATTAAATTTAGACCTCTTTTACTTCTTAACTCAAGTAAATTCATTGATAAGTTGAAAAAATGTAATGTAAAATGTAATAGAAAAGAATGTTATGGCTATATAAAATTACCTACAGCACCTGGTATTCCCAGGTGGTCTCCCGTCCCAGTATTAACCAGGCCCAACACTGCATAGCTTCCAAGATCAGACGAGATTGGGCATGTCCAGTGTGGTTTGGCTGTAGGAGCTCAAAAACATTAACTTTAGACCTCTATTACTTCTTAACTCAAGTAAATTCATTGATAAGTTGAAAAAATTAAATGTAAAATGTAATAGAAAAGAATGTTATGGCAGTATAAAATTACCTACAGCACCTGGTATTCCCAGGTGGTTTCCCATCCAAGTACTAACCAGGCCCAACACTGCATAGCTTCCAAGATCAGACGAGATTGGGCATGTCCAGTGTGGTTTGGATGTAGGTGACCAAAAACATTAACTTTAGACCTCTTTTACTTCTTAACTCAAGTAAATTCATTGATAAGTTGAAAAAATTAAATGTAAAATGTAATAGAAAAGAATGTTTTGGCTGTATAAAATTACCTACAGCACCTGGTATTTCCAGGTGGTCCCCCATCCAAGTACAAACCAGGCCCAACACTGCATAGCTTCCAAGACCAGACAAGATTGGGCATGTCCAGTGTGGTTTGGCTGTAGGTGCTCAAAAACATTAACTTTAGACCTCTATTACTTCTTAACTCAAGTAAATTCATTGATAAGTTGAAAAAATTAAATGTAAAATGTAATAGAAAAGAATGTTATGGCAGTATAAAATTACCTACAGCACCTGGTATTCCCAGGTGGTCTCCCATCCAAGTACTAACCAGGCCCAACACTGCATAGCTTCCAAGATCAGACTAGATTGGGCATGTCCAGTGTGGTTTGGCTGTAGGTGCTCAAAAACATTAACTTTAGACATCTTTTACTTCTTAACTCAAGTAAATTCATTGATAAGTTGAAAAAATGTAATGTAAAATGTAATAGAAAAGAATGTTTTGGCTGTATAAAATTACCTACAGCACCTGGTATTCCCAGGTGGTCTCCCATCCAAGTACTAACCAGGCCCAACAATGCTTAGCTTCCAAGATCAGACGAGATTGGGCATGTCCAGTATGGTTTGGCTGTAGGTGCTCAAGATACTTAACTTTAGACCTCTATTACTTCTTAACTCAAGTAAATTCATTGATAAGTTGAAAAAATGAAATGTAAAATGTAATAGAAAAGAATGTTATGGCAGTATAAAAGTACCTACAGCACCTGGTATTCCCAGGATGTCTCCCATCCATGTACTAACCATGCCCAACACTGCATAGCTTCCAAGATAAGATGACATTGGCCATGTCCTGTATGGTTTGTTTGTAGGTGCTCAAAAATATTAACTTTAGACCTCTTTTACTTATTAACTCAAGTAAATTCATTGACAAGTTGAAAAAATTAAATGTAAAATGTAATAGAAAAGAATGTTATGGCAGTATAAAATTACCTACAGCTCCTGGTATTCCGAGGTGGTCTCCCATCCAAATACTAACCAGGCCCAACACTGCATAGCTTCCAAGATCAGACGAGATTGGGCATGTCCAGTGTGGTTTCGCAGTAGGTGCTCTAAAGCATTAAATTTAGACCTCTATTACTTCTTTAGTCAAGTAAACTCATTGATAAGTTGAAAAAATTAAATGTAAAATGTAATAGAAAAGAATGTTATGGCAGTATAAAAGTACTTACAGCACCTGGTATTCCCTGGTGGTCTCCCATCCAAGTACTAACCATGCCCAACACTGCATAGCTTCCAAGATCAGATGACATTGGCCATGTCCAGTATGGTTTGGCTGCAGGTGCTCAAAAATATTAACTTTAGACTTCTTTTACTTCTTAACTCAAGTAAATTCATTGATAAGTTGAAAAAATTAAATGTAAAATGTAATAGAAAAGAATGTTATGGCAGTATAAAATTACCTACAGCACCTGGTATTCCCAGGTGGTTTCCCATCCAAGTACTAACCAGGCCCAACACTGCATAGCTTCCAAGATCAGACGACATTGGCCATGTCCAGTGTGGTTTGGCTGTAGGTGCTCAAAAACATTAACTTTAGACCTCTTTTACTTCTTAACTCAAGTAAATTCATTGATAAGTTGAAAAAATTAAATGTAAAATGTAATAGAAAAGAATGTTATAGCAGTATAAAATTACCTACTGCACCTGGTTTTCCCAGGTGGTCTCCCATGCAAGTACTGAGCAGGCCCAACACTGCATAGCTACCAAGATCAGACGAGATTGGGCATGTCCTGTGTGGTTTGGCTGTAGGTGCTCAAAACTTTAACTTAAGACCTCTATTACTTCTTAACTCAAGTAAATTCATTGATAAGTTGAAAAAATTAAATGTAAAATGTAATAGAAAAGAATGTTATGGCAGTATAAAATTACCTACAGCACCTGGTATTCCCAGGTGGTCTCCCATCCAAGTACTAACCAGGCCCTACACTGCATAGATTCCAAGATCAGATGACATTGGCCATGTCCAGTATGGTTTGGCTGCAGGTGCTCAAAAATATTAACTTTAGACCTCTTTTACTTCTTAACTCAAGTAAATTCATTGATAAGTTGAAAAAATTAAATGTAAAATGTAATAGAAAAGAATGTTATGGCAGTATAAAATTACCTACAGCACCTGGTATTCCCAGGTGGTTTCCCATCCAAGTACTAACCAGGCCCAACACTGCATAGCTTCCAAGATCAGACGACATTGGCCATGTCCAGTGTGGTTTGGCTGTAGGTGCTCAAAAACATTAACTTTAGACCTCTTTTACTTCTTAACTCAAGTAAATTCATTGATAAGTTGAAAAAATTAAATGTAAAATGTAATAGAAAAGAATGTTATAGCAGTATAAAATTACCTACTGCACCTGGTTTTCCCAGGTGGTCTCCCATGCAAGTACTGACCAGGCCCAACACTGCATAGCTACCAAGATCAGATGAGATTGGGCATGTCCTGTGTGGTTTGGCTGTAGGTGCTCAAAACTTTAACTTAAGACCTCTATTACTTCTTAACTCAAGTAAATTCATTGATAAGTTGAAAAAATTAAATGTAAAATGTAATAGAAAAGAATGTTATGGCAGTATAAAATTACCTACAGCACCTGGTATTCCCAGGTGGTTTCCCATCCAAGTACTAACCAGGCCCAACATTGCATAGCTTCCAAGATCAGACGACATTGGCCATGTCCAGTGTGGTTTGGCTGTAGTTTCTCAAAAATCTTAACTTTAGACCTCTTTTACTTCTTAACTCAAGTAAATTCATTGATAAGTTGAAAAAATGTAATGTCAAATGTAATAGAAAAGAATGTTATTGCTATATAATATTACCTACAGCACCTGGTATTCCCAGGTGGTCTCCCATCGCAGTATTAACCAGGCCCAACACTGCATAGCTTCCAAGATCAGGCTAGATTGGGCATGTCCAGTGTGGTTTGGCTGTAGGAGCTCAAAAACATTAACTTTAGACCTCTATTACTTCTTAACTCAAGTAAATTCATTGATAAGTTGAAAAAATTAAATGTAAAATGTAATAGAAAAGAATATTATGGAAGTATAAAATTACCTACAGCACCTGGTATTCCCAGGTGGTTTCCCATCCAAGTACTAACCAGACCCAACTCTGCATAGCTTCAAAGATCAGACGAGATTGGGCATGTCCAGTGTGGTTTGGCTGTAGGTTCCCAAAAACATTAACTTTAGACCTCTTTTACCTCTTAACTCAAGTAAATTCATTGATAAGTTGAAAAAATTAAATGTAAAATGTAATAGAAAAGAATGTTTTGGCTGTATAAAATTACCTACAGCACCTGGTATTTCCAGGTGGTCTCCCATCCAAGTACAAACCAGGCCCGACACTGCATAGCTTCCAAGACCAGACGAGATTGGGCATGTCCAGTGTGGTTTGGCTGTAGGTGCTCAAAAACATTAACTTTAGACCTCTATTACTTCTTAACCCAAGTAAATTCATTGATAAGTTGAAAAAATTAAATGTAAAATGTAATAGAAAAGAATGTTATGGCTTTATAAAATTACCTACAGCACCTGGTATTCCCAGGTGGTCTCCCATCCAAGTACTAACCTGGCCCAACACTGCATAGCTTCCAAGATCAGACGAGATTGGGCATGTCCAGTGTGGTTTGGCTGTAGGTGCTCAAAAACATTAACTTTAGAACTCTTTTACTTCTTAACTCAAGTAAATTCATTGATAAGTTGAAAAAATTTAATGTAAAATGTAATAGAAAAGAAGGTTATGGCTGTATAAAATTACCTACAGCACCTGGTATTCCCAGGTGGTCTCCCATCCAAGTACTAACCAGGCCCAACACTACATAGCTTCCAAGATCAGACGAGATTGGGCATGTCCAGTGTGGTTTGACTGTAGGTGCTCAAATACATTAACTTTAGACCTCTTTTACTTCTTTACTCAAGTAAATTCATTGATAAGTTGAAAAAAATAAATGTAAAATGTAATAGAAAAGAATGTTATGGCTGTATAAAAATACCTACAGCACCTGGTTTTCCCAGGTGGTCTCCCAACCAAGTACTACCCAAGCCCAACACTGCATAGCTTCCAAGATCAGATGAGATTGGGCATGTCCAGTGTGGTTTGGCTGTAGGTGCTCAAAAGCATTAAATTTAGACGTCTATTACTTCTTAACTCATGTAAATTCATTGATAAGTTGAAAAAATGAAATGTAAAATATAATTGAAAAGAATGTTATGGCAGTATAAAATTATCTACAGCACCTGGTATTCCCAGGTGGTCTCCCATCCAAGTACTAACCAGGCCCAACACTGCATAGCTTCCAAGATCAGACGAGATTGGGCATGTCCAGTGGGGTTTGACTGTAGGTGCTCAAATACATTAACTTTAGACCTCTTTTACTTCTTTACTCAAGTAAATTCATTGATAAGTTGAAAAAATTAAATGTAAAATGTAATAGAAAAGAATGTTATGGCTGCATAAAAATACCTACAGCACCTGGTATTCCCAGGCGGTCTCCCAACCAAGTACTACCCAAGCCCAACACTGCATAGCTTCCAAGATCAGACGAGATTGCGCATGTCCAGTGTGGTTTGGCTGTAGGTGCTCAAAAGCATTAAATTTAGACGTCTATTACTTCTTAACTCATGTAAATTCATTGATAAGTTGAAAAAATGAAATGTAAAATGTAATTGAAAAGAATGTTATGGCAGTATAAAATTACCTACAGCACCTGGTATTCCCAGGTGGACTCCCATCCACATAATAACCATGCCCAACACTGCACAGCTTCCAAGATCAGATGACATTGGCCATGTCCAGTGTGGTTTGGCTGTAGGTGCTCAAAAACATTAACTTTAGACCTCTTTTACTTCTTAACTCAAGTAAATTCATTGATAAGTTGAAAAAATTAAATGTAAAATGTAATAGAAAAGAATGTTATGGCAGTATAAAATTACCTACAGCACCTGGTATTCCCAGGTGGTCTCCCATCCAAGTACTAATCATGCCCAACACTGCATAGCTTCCAAGATCAGATGACATTGGCCATGTCCAGTGTGGTTTGGCTGTAGGTGCCCAAAAACATTAACTTTAGACCTCTTTTACATCTTAACTCAAGTAAATTCATTGATAAGTTGAAAAAATTAAATGTAAAATGTAATTGAAAAGAATGTTATGGCAGTATAAAATTACCTACAGCACCTGGTATTCCCAGGTGGTTTCCCATCCAAGTACTAACCAGGCCCAACACTGCATAGCTTCCAAGATCAGACGAGATTGGGCATGTCCAGTGTGGTTTGGCTGTAGGTGCCCAAAAACATTAACTTTAGACCTCTTTTACTTCTTAACTCAAGTAAATTCATTGATAAGTTGAAAAAATTAAATGTAAAATGTAATTGAAAAGAATGTTTTGGCTGTATAAAATTACCTACAGCACCTGGTATTCCCAGGTGGACTCCCATCCACATAATAACCATGCCCAACACTGCACAGCTTCCAAGATCAGATGACATAGGCCATGTCCAGTGTGGTTTGGCTGTAGGTGCTCAAAAACATAACCTTTAGACCTCTTTTACTTCTTAACTCATGTAAATTCAATGATAAGTTGAAAAATGAAATGTAAAATGTAATAGAAAAGAATGTTATGGCAGTATAAAATTACCTACAGCACCTGGTATTCCCAGGTGGTTTCCCATCCAAGTACAAACTAGGCCCAACACTGCATAGCTTCCAAGACCAGACGAGATTGGGCATGTCCAGTGTGGTTTGGCAATAGGTGCTCAAAAGCATTAAATTTAGACCTCTATTACTTCATAACTCAAGTAAATTCATTGATAAGTTGAAAAAATTAAATGTAAAATGTAATAGAAAAGAATGTTATGGCTGCATAAAAATACCTACAGCACCTGGTATTCCCAGGCGGTCTCCCAACCAAGTACTACCCAAGCCCAACACTGCATAGCTTCCAAGATCAGACGAGATTGGGCATGTCCAGTGTGGTTTGGCTGTAGGTGCTCAAAAGCATTAAATTTAGAAATCTATTACTTCTTAACTCATGTAAATTCATTGATAAGTTGAAAAAATGAAATGTAAAATGTAATTGAAAAGAATGTTATGGCAGTATAAAATTACCTACAGCACCTGGTATTCCCAGGTGGTCTCCCATCCAAGTAATAACCAGGCCCAACACTGCATAACTTCCAAGATCAGATGAAATTGGGCATGTCCAGTGTGGTTTGGCTGTAGGTGCGCAAAAACATTAACTTTAGACATCTTTTACTTCTTAACTCATGTAAATTCAATGATAAGTTGAAAAATTAAATGTGAAATGTAATAGAAAAGAATGTTATGGCAGTATAAAATTACCTACAGCTCCTGGTATTCCCAGGTGGTCTCCCATTCAAGTACTAACCAGGCCCAATACTGCATAGTTTCCAAGATCAGATGACATTGGGCATGTCCAGTGTGGTTTGGCTGTAGGTGCTCAAAAACATTAACTTTAGACCTCTATTACTTCTTAACTCAAGTAAATTCATTGATAAGTTGAAAAAATTAAATGTAAAATGTAATAGAAAAGAATGTTATGGCAGTATAAAATTACCTACAGCACCTGGTATTCCCAGGTGGTCTCCCATCCAAGTACTAACCAGGCCCAACACTGCATAGCTTCCAAGATCAGACTAGATTGGGCATGTCCAGTGTGGTCTGGCTGTAGGTGCTCAAAAAAATTAACTTTAGGCCTCTTTTACTTCTTAACTCAAGTAAATTCATTGATAAGTTGAAAAAATTAAATGTAAAATGTATTAGAAAAGAATGTTTTGGCTGTATAAAATTACCTACAGCACCTGGTATTTCCAGGTGGTCTCCCATCCAAGTACAAACCAGGCACTACACTGCATAGCTTCCAAGACCAGACGAGATTGGGCATGTCCACTGTGGTTTGGCTGTAGATGCTCAAAAGCATTAAATTTAGACCTCTATTACTTCTTAACTCAAGTAAATTCATTGATAAGTTGAAAAAATTAAATGTAATAGAAAAGAATGTTATGGCAGTATAAAAGTACCTTCAGCACCTGGTATTCCCAGGTGGTCTCCCATCCAAGTACTAAAAATGCCCAACACTGCATAGCTTCCAAGATCAGATGACATTGGCCATGTCCAGTATGGTTTGGCTGCAGGTGCTCAAAAATATTAACTTTAGACCTCTTTTACTTCTTAACTCAAGTAAATTCATTGATAAGTTGAAACAATTAAATGTAAAATGTAATAGAAAAGAATGTTATGGCAGTATAAAATTACCTATAGCACCTGGTATCCCCAGGTGGTTTCCCATCCAAGTACTAACCAGGCCCAACACTGCATAGCTTCCAAGATCAGACGACATTGGCCATGTCCAGTGTGGTTTGGCTGAAGTTTCTCAAAAATCTTAACTTTAGACCTCTTTAACTTCTTAACTCAAGTAAATTCATTGATAAGTTGAAAAAATGTAATGTAAAATGTAATAGAAAAGAATGTTATGGCTATATAAAATTACCTACAGCACCTGGTATTCCCAGGTGGTCTCCCGTCCCAGTACTAACCAGGCCCAACACTGCATAGCTTCCAAGATCAGATGAGATTGGGCATGTCCAGTGTGGTATGGCTGTAGGAGCTCAAAAACATTAACTTTAGACCTCTATTACTTCTTAACTCAAGTAAATTCATTGATAAATTGAAAAAATTAAATGTAAAATGTAATAGAAAAGAATGTTATGGCAGTATAAAATTACCTACAGCACCTGGTATTCCCAGGTGGTTTCCCATCCAAGTACTAACCAGGCCCAACACTGCATAGCTTCCAAGATCAGACGAGATTGGGCATGTCCAGTGTGGTTTGGCTGTAAGTGTCCAAAAACATTAACTTTAGACCTCTTTTACTTCTTAACTCAAGTAAATTCATTGATAAGTTGAAAAAATTAAATGTAAAATGTAATAGAAAAGAATGTTTTGGCTGTATAAAATTACCTACAGCACTTGGTATTTCCAGGTGGTCTCCCATCCAAATACAAACCAGGCCCAACAATGCTTAGCTTCCAAGATCAGACGAGATTGGGCATGTCAAGTGTGGTTTGGCTGTAGGTGCCCAAAAACATTAACTTTAGACCTCTATTACTTCTTAACTCAAGTAAATTCAATGATAAGTTGAAAAATGAAATGTAAAATGTAATAGAAAAGAATGTTATGGCAGTATAAAATTACCTACAGCTCCTGGTATTCCCAGGTGGTCTCCCATCTAAGTACTAACCAGGCCCAACACTGCATAGCTTCCAAGATCAGACGAGATTGGGCATGTCCAGTGTGGTTTGGCAGTAGATGCTCAAAAGCATTAAATTTAGACCTCTATTACTTCTTTACTCAAGTAAATTCATTGATAAGTTGAAAAAATTAAATGTAAAATGTAATAGAAAAGAATGTTATGGCAGTATAAAAGTACCTACAGCACCTGGTATTCCCTGGTGGTCTCCCAACCAAGTACTGACCAGGCCCAACACTGCATAGCTACCAAGATCAGATGAGATTGGGCATGTCCTGTGTGGTTTGGCTGTAGGTGCTCAAAAACTTTAACTTAAGACCTCTATTACTTCTTAACTCAAGTAAATTCATTGATAAGTTGAAAAAATTAAATGTAAAATGTAATAGAAAAGAATGTTATGGCAGTATAAAATTACCTACAGCACCTGGTATTCCCAGGTGGTCTCCCATCCAAGTACTAACCAGGCCCAACACTGCATAACTTCCAAGATCAGACGAGATTGGGCATGTCCAGTGTGGTTTGGCTGTAGGTGCTCAAAAACATTAACTTTAGACCTCTATTACTTCTTTACTCAAGAAAATTCATTGATAAGTTGAAAAAATTAAATGTAAAATGTAATAGAAAAGAATGTTATGGCAGTATAAAATTACCTACAGCACCTGGTATTCCCAGGTCGTTTCCCATCCAAGTACTAACCATGCCCAACACTGCATAGCTTCCAAGATCAGACGACATTGGCCATGTCCAGTGTGGTTTGGCTGTAGTTTCTCAAAAATCTTAACTTTAGACCTCTTTTACTTCTTAACTCAAGTAAATTCATTGATAAGTTGAAAAAATGTAATGTCAAATGTAATTGAAAAGAATGTTATGGCTATATAAAATTACCTACAGCACCTGGTATTCCCAGGTGGTCTCCCGTCGCAGTACTAACCAGGCACAACACTGCATAGCTTCCAAGATCAGGCGAGATTGGGCATGTCCAGTGTGGTTTGGCTGTAGGAGCTCAAAAACATTAACTTTAGACCTCTATTACTTCTTAACTCAAGTAAATTCATTGATAAGTTGAAAAAATTAAATGTAAAATGTAATAGAAAAGAATATTATGGCAGTATAAAATTACCTACAGCACCTGGTATTCCCAAGTGGTTTCCCATCCAAGTACTAACCAGACCCAACTCTGCATAGCTTCAAAGATCAGACGAGATTGGGCATGTCCAGTGTGGTTTGGCTGTAGGTGCCCAAAAACATTAACTTTAGACCTCTTTTACCTCTTAACTCAAGTAAATTCATTGATAAGTTGAAAAAATTAAATGTAAAATGTAATAGAAAAGAATGTTTTGGCTGTATAAAATTACCTACAGCACGTGGTATTTCCAGGTGGTCTCCCATCCAAGTACAAACCAGGCCCGACACTGCATAGCTTCCAAGACCAGACGAGATTGGGCATGTCCAGTGTGGTTTGGCTGTAGCTGCTCAAAAACATTAACTTTAGACCTCTATTACTTCTTAACCCAAGTAAATTCATTGATAAGTTGAAAAAATTAAATGTAAAATGTAATAGAAAAGAATGTTATGGCTTTATAAAATTACCTACAGCACCTGGTATTCCCAGGTGGTCTCCCATCCAAGTACTAACCTGGCCCAACACTGAATAGCTTCCAAGATCAGACGAGATTGGGCATGTCCAGTGTGGTTTGGCTGTAGGTGCTCAAAAACATTAACTTTAGAACTCTTTTACTTCTTAACTCAAGTAAATTCATTGATAAGTTGAAAAAATTTAATGTAAAATGTAATAGAAAAGAAGGTTATGGCTGTATAAAATTACCTACAGCACCTGGTATTCCCAGGTGGTCTCCCATCCAAGTACTAACCAGGCCCAACACTGCATAGTTTCCAAGATCAGACGAGATTGGGCATGTCCAGTGTGGATTGGCTGTAGGTGCTCAAATACATTAACTTTATACCTCTTTTACTTCTTTACTCAAGAAAATTCATTGATAAGTTGAAAAAATTAAATGTAAAATGTAATAGAAAAGAATGTTATGGCTGCATAAAAATACCTACAGCACCTGGTATTCCCAGGAGGTCTCCCAACCAAGTACTAACCAGGCTCAACACTGCATAGCTTCCAAGATCAGATGAGATTGGGCATGTCCAGTGGGGTTTGACTGTAGGTGCTCAAATACATTAACTTTAGACCTCTTTTACTTCTTTACTCAAGTAAATTCGTTGATAAGTTGAAAAAATTAAATGTAAAATGTAATTGAAAAGAATGTTATGGCAGTATAAAATTACCTACAGCACCTGGTATTCCCAGGTGGTTTCCCATCCAAGTACTAACCAGGCCCAACACTGCATAGCTTCCAAGATCAGACGAGATTGGGCATGTCCAGTGTGGTTTGGCTGTAGGTGCCTAAAAACATTAACTTTAGACCTCTTTTACTTCTTAACTCAAGTAAATTCATTGATAAGTTGAAAAAATTAAATGTAAAATGTAATTGAAAAGAATGTTTTGGCTGTATAAAATTACCTACAGCACCTGGTATTCCCAGGTGGACTCCCATCCACATAATAACCATGCCCAACACTGCACAGCTTCCAAGATCAGACGACATTGGCCATGTCCAGTGTGGTTTGGCTGTAGGTGCTCAAAAACATTAACTTTAGACCTCTTTTACTTCTTAACTCAAGTAAATTCATTGATAAGTTGAAAAAATTAAATGTAAAATGTAATAGAAAAGAATGTTATCGCAGTATAAAATTACCTACAGCACCTGGTATTCCCAGGTGGTCTCCCATCCAAGTACTAACCAGGCCCAACACTGCATAACTTCCAAGATCAGATGAGATTGGGCATGTCCAGTGTGGTTTGGCTATAGGTGCGCAAAAACATTAACTTTAGACCTCTTTTACTTCTTAACTAATGTAAATTCAATGATAAGTTGAAAAGTGAAATGTAAAATGTAATAGAAAAGAATGTTATGGCAGTATAAAATTACCTACCGCTCCTGGTATTCCCAGGTGGTCTCCCATCCAAGTACTAACCAGGCCCAATACTGCATAGCTTCCAAGATCAGACGACATTGGGCATGTCCAGTGTGGTTTGGCTGTAGGTGCTCAAAAACATTAACTTTAGACCTCTATTACTTCTTAACTCAAGTAAATTCATTGATAAGTTGAAAAAATTAAATGTAAAATGTAATAGAAAAGAATGTTATGGCAGTATAAAATTACCTACAGCACCTGGTATTCCCAGGTGGTCTCCCATCCAAGTACTAACCAGGCCCAACACTGCATAGCTTCCAAGATCAGACTAGATTGGGCATGTCCAGTGTGGTTTGGCTGTAGGTGCTCAAATACATTAACTTTATAGCTCTTTTACTTCTTTACTCAAGAAAATTCATTGATAAGTTGAAAAAATTAAATGTAAAATGTAATAGAAAAGAATGTTATGGCTGCATAAAAATACCTACAGCACCTGGTATTCCCAGGAGGTCTCCCAACCAAGTACTAAGCAGGCCCAACACTGCATAGCTTCCAAGATCAGATGAGATTGGGCATGTCCAGTGTGGTTTGGCTGTAGGTGCTCAAAAGCATTAAATTTAGACATCTATTACTTCTTAACTCATGTAAATTCATTGATAAGTTGAAAAAATGAAATGTAAAATGTAATTGAAAAGAATGTTATGGCAGTATAAAATTACCTACAGCACCTGGTATTCCCAGGTGGTCTCCCATCCAAGTACTAACCAGGCCCAACACTGCATAGCTTCCAAGATCAGATGAGATTGGGCATGTCCAGTGGTGTTTGACTGTAGGTGCTCAAATACATTAACTTTAGACCTCTTTTACTTCTTTACTCAAGTAAATTCATTGATAAGTTGAAAAAATTAAATGTAAAATGTAATTGAAAAGAATGTTATGGCAGTATAAAATTACCTACAGCACCTGGTATTCCCAGGTGGTTTCCCATCCAAGTACTAACCAGGCCCAACACTGAATAGCTTCCAAGATCAGACGAGATTGGGCATGTCCAGTGTGGTTTGGCTGTAGGTGCCCAAAAACATTAACTTTAGACCTCTTTTACTTCTTAACTCAAGTAAATTCATTGATAAGTTGAAAAAATTAAATGTAAAATGTAATTGAAAAGAATGTTTTGGCTGTATAAAATTACCTACAGCACCTGGTATTCCCAGGTGGACTCCCATCCACATAATAACCATGCCCAACACTGCACAGCTTCCAAGATCAGATGACATAGGCCATGTCCAGTGTGGTTTGGCTGTAGGTGCTCAAAAATATTACCTTTAGACCTCTTTTACTTCTTAACTCATGTAAATTCAATGATAAGTTGAAAAATGAAATGTAAAATGTAATAGAAAAGAATGTTATGGCAGTATAAAATTACCTACAGCACCTGGTATTCCCAGGTGGTCTCCCATCCAAGTACAAACTAGGCCCAACACTGCATAGCTTCCAAGACCAGACGAGCTTGGGCATGTCCAGTGTGGTTTGGCTGTAGGTGCTCAAAAGCATTAAATTTAGACCTCTATTACTTCTTAACTCAAGTAAATTCATTGATAAGTTGAAAAAATTAAATGTAAAATGTAATAGAAAAGAATGTTATGGCTGCATAAAAATACCTACAGCACCTGGTATTCCCAGGCGGTCTCCCAACCAAGTACTACCCAAGCCCAACACTGCATAGCTTCCAAGATCAGACGAGATTGGGCATGTCCAGTGTGGTTTGGCTGTAGGTGCTCAAAAGCATTAAATTTAGACGTCTATTACTTCTTAACTCATGTAAATTCATTGATAAGTTGAAAAAATGAAATGTAAAATGTAATTGAAAAGAATGTTATGGCAGTATAAAATTACCTACAGCACCTGGTATTCCCAGGTGGACTCCCATCCACATAATAACCATGCCCAACACTGCACAGCTTCCAAGATCAGACGACATTGGCCATGTCCAGTGTGGTTTGGCTGTAGGTGCTCAAAAACATTAACTTTAGACCTCTTTTACTTCTTAACTCAAGTAAATTCATTGATAAGTTGAAAAAATTAAATGTAAAATGTAATAGAAAAGAATGTTATCGCAGTATAAAATTACCTACAGCACCTGGTATTCCCAGGTGGTCTCCCATCCAAGTACTAACCAGGCCCAACACTGCATAACTTCCAAGATCAGATGAGATTGGGCATGTCCAGTGTGGTTTGGCTATAGGTGCGCAAAAACATTAACTTTAGACCTCTTTTACTTCTTAACTAATGTAAATTCAATGATAAGTTGAAAAATGAAATGTAAAATGTAATAGAAAAGAATGTTATGGCAGTATAAAATTACCTACCGCTCCTGGTATTCCCAGGTGGTCTCCCATCCAAGTACTAACCAGGCCCAATACTGCATAGCTTCCAAGATCAGACGACATTGGGCATGTCCAGTGTGGTTTGGCTGTAGGTGCTCAAAAACATTAACTTTAGACCTCTATTACTTCTTAACTCAAGTAAATTCATTGATAAGTTGAAAAAATTAAATGTAAAATGTAATAGAAAAGAATGTTATGGCAGTATAAAATTACCTACAGCACCTGGTATTCCCAGGTGGTCTCCCATCCAAGTACTAACCAGGCCCAACACTGCATAGCTTCCAAGATCAGACTAGATTGGGCATGTCCAGTGTGGTTTGGCTGTAGGTGCTCAAAAAAATTAACTTTAGGCCTCTTTTACTTCTTAACTCAAGTAAATTCATTGATAAGTTGAAAAAATTAAATGTAAAATGTATTAGAAAAGAATGTTTTGGCTGTATAAAATTACCTACAGCACCTGGTATTTCCAGGTGGTCTCCCATCCAAGTACTAACCAGGCCCAACACTGCATAGCTTCCAAGATCAGACGAGATTGGGCATGTCCAGTGTAGTTTGGCTATAGGTGCTCAAAAGCATTAAATTTAGACCTCTATTACTTCTTTACTCAAGAAAATTCATTGATAAGTTGAAAAAATTAAATGTAAGATGTAATAGAAAAGAATGTTATGGCAGTATAAAATTACCTACAGCACCTGGTATTCCCAGGTGGTTTCCCATCCAAGTACTAACCAGGCCCAACACTGCATAGCTTCCAAGATCAGACGACATTGGCCATGTCCAGTGTGGTTTGGCTGTAGTTTCTCAAAAATCTTAACTTTAGACCTCTTTTACTTCTTAACTCAAGTAAATTCATTGATAAGTTGAAAAAATGTAATGTCAAATGTAATAGAAAAGAATGTTATTGCTATATAAAATTACCTACAGCACCTGGTATTCCCAGGTGGTCTCCCGTCGCAGTACTAACCAGGCCCAACACTGCATAGCTTCCAAGATCAGGCGAGATTGGGCATGTCCAGTGTGGTTTGGGTGTAGGAGCTCAAAAACATTAACTTTAGACCTCTATTACTTCTTAACTCAAGTAAATTCATTGATAAGTTGAAAAAATTAAATGTAAAATGTAATAGAAAAGAATATTATGGCAGTATAAAATTACCTACAGCACCTGGTATTCCCAAGTGGTTTCCCATCCAAGTACTAACCAGACCCAACTCTGCATAGCTTCAAAGATCAGACGAGATTGGGCATGTCCAGTGTGGTTTGGCTGTAGGTGCTCAAAAACATTAACTTTAGACCTCTTTTACCTCTTAACTCAAGTAAATTCATTGATAAGTTGAAAAAATTAAATGTAAAATGTAATAGAAAAGAATGTTTTGGCTGTATAAAATTACCTACAGCACGTGGTATTTCCAGGTGGTCTCCCATCCAAGTACAAACCAGGCCCGACACTGCATAGCTTCCAAGACCAGACGAGATTGGGAATGTCCAGTGTGGTTTGGCTGTAGGTGCTCAAAAACATTAACTTTAGACCTCTATTACTTCTTAACCCAAGTAAATTCATTGATAAGTTGAAAAAATTAAATGTAAAATGTAATAGAAAAGAATGTTATGGCTTTATAAAATTACCTACAGCACCTGGTATTCCCAGGTGGTCTCCCATCCAAGTACTAACCTGGCCCAACACTGAATAGCTTCCAAGATCAGACGAGATTGGGCATGTCCAGTGTGGTTTGGCTGTAGGTGCTCAAAAACATTAACTTTAGAACTCTTTTACTTCTTAACTCAAGTAAATTCATTGATAAGTTGAAAAAATTTAATGTAAAATGTAATAGAAAAGAAGGTTATGGCTGTATAAAATTACCTACAGCACCTGGTATTCCCAGGTGGTCTCCCATCCAAGTACTAACCAGGCCCAACACTGCATAGTTTCCAAGATCAGACGAGATTGGGCATGTCCAGTGTGGATTGGCTGTAGGTGCTCAAATACATTAACTTTATAGCTCTTTTACTTCTTTACTCAAGAAAATTCATTGATAAGTTGAAAAAATTAAATGTAAAATGAAATAGAAAAGAATGTTATGGCTGCATAAAAATACCTACAGCACCTGGTATTCCCAGGAGGTCTCCCAACCAAGTACTAACCAGGCCCAACACTGCATAGCTTCCAAGATCAGATGAGATTGGGCATGTCCAGTGTGGTTTGGCTGTAGGTGCTCAAAAGCATTAAATTTAGACGTCTATTACTTCTTAACTCATGTAAATTCATTGATAAGTTGAAAAAATGAAATGTAAAATGTAATTGAAAAGAATGTTATGGCAGTATAAAATTACCTACAGCACCTGGTATTCCCAGGTGGTCTCCCATCCAAGTACTAACCAGGCCCAACACTGCATAGCTTCCAAGATCAGATGAGATTGGGCATGTCCAGTGGGGAGTGTGACTGTAGGTGCTCAAATACATTAACTTTAGACCTCTTTTACTTCTTAACTCATGTAAATTCAATGATAAGTTGAAAAATGAAATGTAAAATGTAATAGAAAAGAATGTTATGGCAGTATAAAATTACCTACAGCACCTGGTATTCCCAGGTGGTCTCCCATCCAAGTACAAACTAGGCCCAACACTGCATAGCTTCCAAGACCAGACGAGATTGTGCATGTCCAGTGTGGTTTGGCTGTAGGTGCTCAAAAGCATTAAATTTAGACCTCTATTACTTCTTATCTCAAGTAAATTCATTGATAAGTTGAAAAAATTAAATGTAAAATGTAATAGAAAAGAATGTTATGGCTGCATAAAAATACCTACAGCACCTGGTATTCCCAGGCGGTCTCCCAACCAAGTACTACCCAAGCCCAACACTGCATAGCTTCCAAGATCAGACGAGATTGGGCATGTCCAGTGTGGTTTGGCTGTAGGTGCTCAAAAGCATTAAATTTAGACGTCTATTACTTCTTAACTCATGTAAATTCATTGATAAGTTGAAAAAATGAAATGTAAAATGTAATTGAAAAGAATGTTATGGCAGTATAAAATTACCTACAGCACCTGGTATTCCCAGGTGGACTCCCATCCACATAATAACCATGCCCAACACTGCACAGCTTCCAAGATAAGACGACATTGGCCATGTCCAGTGTGGTTTGGCTGTAGGTGCTCAAAAACATTAACTTTAGACCTCTTTTACTTCTTAACTCAAGTAAATTCATTGATAAGTTGAAAAAATTAAATGTAAAATGTAATAGAAAAGAATGTTATCGCAGTATAAAATTACCTACAGCACCTGGTATTCCCAGGTGGTCTCCCATCCAAGTACTAACCAGGCCCAACACTGCATAACTTCCAAGATCAGATGAGATTGGGCATGTCCAGTGTGGTTTGGCTATAGGTGCGCAAAAACATTAACTTTAGACCTCTTTTACTTCTTAACTCATGTAAATTCAATGATAAGTTGAAAAATGAAATGTAAAATGTAATAGAAAAGAATGTTATGGCAGTATAAAATTACCTACAGCTCCTGGTATTCCCAGGTGGTCTCCCATCCAAGTACTAACCAGGCCCAATACTGCATAGCTTCCAAGATCAGACGACATTGGGCATGTCCAGTGTGGTTTGGCTGTAGGTGCTCAAAAACATTAACTTTAGACCTCTATTACTTCTTAACTCAAGTAAATTCATTGATAAGTTGAAAAAATTAAATGTAAAATGTAATAGAAAAGAATGTTATGGCAGTATAAAATTACCTACAGCAGCTGGTATTCCCAGGTGGTCTCCCATCCAAGTACTAACCAGGCCCAACACTGCATAGCTTCCAAGATCAGACTAGATTGGGCATGTCCAGTGTGGTTTGGCTGTAGGTTCTCAAAAAAATTAACTTTAGGCCTCTTTTACTTCTTAACTCAAGTAAATTCATTGATAAGTTGAAAAAATTAAATGTAAAATGTATTAGAAAAGAATGTTTTGGCTGTATAAAATTACCTACAGCACCTGGTATTTCCAGGTGGTCTCCCATCCAAGTACAAACCAGGCCCTACACTGCATAGCTTCCAAGACCAGACGAGATTGGGCATGTCCAGTGTGGTTTGGCTGTAGGTGCTCAAAAGCATTAAATTTAGACCTCTATTACTTCTTAACTCAAGTAAATTCATTGATAAGTTGAAAAAATTAAATGTAAAATGTAATAGAAAAGAATGTTATGGCAGTATAAAAGTACCTTCAGCACCTGGTATTCCCAGGTGGTCTCCCATCCAAGTACTAAAAATGCCCAACACTGCATAGCTTCCAAGATCAGATGACATTGGCCATGTCCAGTATGGTTTGGCTGCAGGTGCTCAAAAATATTAACTTTAGACCTCTTTTACTTCTTAACTCAAGTAAATTCATTGATAAGTTGAAAAAATTAAATGTAAAATGTAATAGAAAAGAATGTTATGGCAGTATAAAATTACCTACAGCACCTGGTATTCCCAGGTGGTTTCCCATCCAAGTACTAACCAGGCCCAACACTGCATAGCTTCCAAGATCAGATGACATTGGCCATGTCCAGTGTGGTTTGGCTGTAGTTTCTCAAAAATCTTAACTTTAGACCTCTTTTACTTCTTAACTCAAGTCAATTCATTGATAAGTTGAAAAAATTAAATGTAAAATGTAATAGAAAAGAATGTTATGGCTATATAAAATTACCTACAGCACCTGGTATTCCCAGGTGGTCTCCCGTCCCAGTGCTAACCAGGCCCAACACTGCATAGCTTCCAAGATCAGACGAGATTGGGCATGTCC
Organism: Taudactylus pleione; assembly: GCA_031769625.1. Lineage (NCBI taxonomy): Eukaryota > Metazoa > Chordata > Amphibia > Anura > Myobatrachidae > Taudactylus > Taudactylus pleione. Next base: position 5,659,715 of record JAUIMM010000965.1, on the reverse strand, counting down.
AGTGTGGTATGGCTGTAGGAGCTCAAAAACATTAACTTTAGACCTCTATTACTTCTTAACTCAAGTAAATTCATTGATAAGTTGAAAAAATTAAATGTAAAATGTAATAGAAAAGAATGTTATGGCAGTATAAAATTACCTACAGCACCTGGTATTCCCAGGTGGATCCCATCCAAGTACGAACCAGGCCCAACACTGCATAGCTTCCAAGATCAGACGAGATTGGGCATGTCCAGTGTGGTTTGGCTGTAGGTGCTCAAAAACATTACCTTTAGACCTCTTTTACTTCTTAACTCATGTAAATTCAATGATAAGTTGAAAAATGAAATGTAAAATGTAATAGAAAAGAATGTTATGGCAGTATAAAATTTCCTACAGCACCTGGTATTCCCAGGTGGTCTACCATCCAAGTACAAACTAGGCCCAACACTGCATAGCTTCCAAGACCAGACGAGATTGGGCATGTCCAGTGTGGTTTGGCTGTAGGTGCTCAAAAGCATTACATTTAGACCTCTATTACTTCTTAACTCAAGTAAATTCATTGATAATTTGAAAAAATTTAATGTAAAATGTAATAGAAAAGAATGTTATGGCTGCATAAAAATACCTACAGCACCTGGTATTCCCAGGCGGTCTCCCAACCAAGTACTACCCAAGCCCAACACTGCATAGCTTCCAAGATCAGACGAGATTGGGCATGTCCAGTGTGGTTTGGCTGTAGGTGCTCAAAAGCATTAAATTTAGACGTCTATTACTTCTTAACTCATGTAAATTCATTGATAAGTTGAAAAAATGAAATGTAAAATGTAATTGAAAAGAATGTTATGGCAGTATAAAATTACCTACAGCACCTGGTATTCCCAGGTGGACTCCCATCCACATAATAACCATGCCCAACACTGCACAGCTTCCAAGATCAGACGACATTGGCCATGTCCAGTGTGGTTTGGCTGTAGGTGCTCAAAAACATTAACTTTAGACCTCTTTTACTTCTTAACTCAAGTAAATTCATTGATAAGTTGAAAAAATTAAATGTAAAATGTAATAGAAAAGAATGTTATCGCAGTATAAAATTACCTACAGCACCTGGTATTCCAAGGTGGTCTCCCATCCAAGTACTAACCAGGCCCAACACTGCATAACTTCCAAGATCAGATGAGATTGGGCATGTCCAGTGTGGTTTGGCTGTAGGTGCGCAAAAACATTAACTTTAGACCTCTTTTACTTCTTAACTCATGTAAATTCAATGATAAGTTGAAAAATGAAATGTAAAATGTAATAGAAAAGAATGTTATGGCAGTATAAAATTACCTACAGCTCCTGGTATTCCCAGGTGGTCTCCCATCCAAGTACTAACCAGGCCCAATACTGCATAGCTTCCAAGATCAGATGACATTGGGCATGTCCAGTGTGGTTTGGCTGTAGGTGCTCAAAAACATTAACTTTAGACCTCTATTACTTCTTAACTCAAGTAAATTCATTGATAAGTTGAAAAAATTAAATGTAAAATGTAATTGAAAAGAATGTTTTGGCTGTATAAAATTACCTACAGCACCTGGTATTCCCAGGTGGACTCACATCCACATAATAACCATGCCCAACACTGCACAGCTTCCAAGATCAGATGACATAGGCCATGTCCAGTGTGGTTTGGCTGTAGGTGCTCAAAAACATTACCTTTAGACCTCTTTTACTTCTTAACTCATGTAAATTCAATGATAAGTTGAAAAATGAAATGTAAATTGTAATAGAAAAGAATGTTATGGCAGTATAAAATTACCTACAGCACCTGGTATTCCCAGGTGGTCTCCCATCCAAGTACAAACTAGGCCCAACACTGCATAGCTTCCAAGACCAGACGAGATTGGACATGTCCAGTGTGGTTTGGCTGTAGGTGCTCAAAAGCATTAAATTTAGACCTCTATTACTTCTTATCTCAAGTAAATTCATTGATAAGTTGAAAAAATTAAATGTAAAATGTAATAGAAAAGAATGTTATGGCTGCATAAAAATACCTACAGCACCTGGTATTCCCAGGCGGTCTCCCAACCAAGTACTACCCAAGCCCAACACTGCATAGCTTCCAAGATCAGACGAGATTGGGCATGTCCAGTGTGGTTTGGCTGTAGGTGCTCAAAAGCATTAAATTTAGACGTCTATTACTTCTTAACTCATGTAAATTCATTGATAAGTTGAAAAAATGAAATGTAAAATGTAATTGAAAAGAATGTTATGGCAGTATAAAATTACCTACAGCACCTGGTATTCCCAGGTGGACTCCCATCCACATAATAACCATGCCCAACACTGCACAGCTTCCAAGATCAGACGACATTGGCCATGTCCAGTGTGGTTTGGCTGTAGGTGCTCAAAAACATTAACTTTAGACCTCTTTTACTTCTTAACTCAAGTAAATTCATTGATAAGTTGAAAAAATTAAATGTAAAATGTAATAGAAAAGAATGTTATCGCAGTATAAAATTACCTACAGCACCTGGTATTCCCAGGTGGTCTCCCATCCAAGAACTAACCAGGCCCAACACTGCATAACTTCCAAGATCAGATGAGATTGGGCATGTCCAGTGTGGTTTGGCTATAGGTGCGCAAAAACATTAACTTTAGACCTCTTTTACTTCTTAACTCATGTAAATTCAATGATAAGTTGAAAAATGAAATGTAAAATGTAATAGAAAAGAATGTTATGGCAGTATAAAATTACCTACAGCTCCTGGCATTCCCAGGTTGTCTCCCATCCAAGTACTAACCAGGCCCAATACTGCATAGCTTCCAAGATCAGACGACATTGGGCATGTCCAGTGTGGTTTGGCTGTAGGTGCTCAAAAACATTAACTTTAGACCTCTATTACTTCTTAACTCAAGTAAATTCATTGATAAGTTGAAAAAATTAAATGTAAAATGTAATAGAAAAGAATGTTATGGCAGTATAAAATTACCTACAGCACCTGGTATTCCCAGGTGGTCTCCCATCCAAGTACTAACCAGGCCCAACACTGCATAGCTTCCAAGATCAGACTAGATTGGGCATGTCCAGTGTGGTTTGGCTGTAGGTGCTCAAAAAAATTAACTTTAGGCCTCTTTTACTTCTTAACTCAAGTAAATTCATTGATAAGTTGAAAAAATTAAATGTAAAATGTATTAGAAAAGAATGTTTTGGCTGTATAAAATTACCTACAGCACCTGGTATTTCCAGGTGGTCTCCCATCCAAGTACAAACCAGGCCCTACACTGCATAGCTTCCAAGACCAGACGAGATCGGGCATGTCCAGTGTGGTTTGGCTGTAGGTGCTCAAAAGCATTAAATTTAGACCTCTATTACTTCTTAACTCAAGTAAATTCATTGATAAGTTGAAAAAATTAAATGTAAAATGTAATAGAAAAGAATGTTATGGCAGTATAAAAGTACCTTCAGCACCTGGTATTCCCAGGTGGTCTCCCATCCAAGTACTAAAAATGCCCAACACTGCATAGCTTCCAAGATCAGATGACATTGGCCATGTCCAGTATGGTTTGGCTGCAGGTGCTCAAAAATATTAACTTTAGACCTCTTTTACTTCTTAACTCAAGTAAATTCATTGATAAGTTGAAAAAATTAAATGTAAAATGTAATAGAAAAGAATGTTATGGCAGTATAAAATTACCTACAGCACCTGGTATTCCCAGGTGGTCTCCCATCCAAGAACTAACCAGGCCCAACACTGCATAGCTTCCAAGATCAGACGACATTGGCCATGTCCAGTGTGGTTTGGCTGTAGTTTCTCAAAAATCTTAACTTTAGACCTCTTTTACTTCTTAACTCAAGTCAATTCATTGATAAGTTGAAAAAATTAAATGTAAAATGTAATAGAAAAGAATGTTATGGCTATATAAAATTACCTACAGCACCTGGTATTCCCAGGTGGTCTCCCGTCCCAGTGCTAACCAGGCCCAACACTGCATAGCTTCCAAGATCAGACGAGATTGGGCATGTCCAGTGTGGTATGGCTGTAGGAGCTCAAAAACATTAACTTTAGACCTCTATTACTTCTTAACTCAAGTAAATTCATTGATAAGTTGAAAAAATTAAATGTAAAATGTAATAGAAAAGAATGTTATGGCAGTATAAAATTACCTACAGCACCTGGTATTCCCATGTGGATCCCATCCAAGTACGAACCAGGCCCAACACTGCATAGCTTCCAAGATCAGACGAGATTGGGCATGTCCAGTGTGGTTTGGCTGTAGGTGCTCAAAAACATTACCTTTAGACCTCTTTTACTTCTTAACTCATGTAAATTCAATGATAAGTTGAAAAATGAAATGTAAAATGTAATAGAAAAGAATGTTATGGCAGTATAAAATTACCTACAGCACCTGGTATTCCCAGGTGGTCTACCATCCAAGTACAAACTAGGCCCAACACTGCATAGCTTCCAAGATCAGACAAGATTGGGCATGTCCAGTGTGGTTTGGCTGTAGGTGCTCAAAAGCATTAAATTTAGACGTCTATTACTTCTTAACTCATGTAAATTCATTGATAAGTTGAAAAAATGAAATGTAAAATGTAATTGAAAAGAATGTTATGGCAGTATAAAATTACCTACAGCACCTGGTATTCCCAGGTGGACTCCCATCCACATAATAACCATGCCCAACACTGCACAGCTTCCAAGATCAGACGACATTGGCCATGTCCAGTGTGGTTTGGCTGTAGGTGCTCAAAAACATTAACTTTAGACCTCTTTTACTTCTTAACTCAAGTAAATTCATTGATAAGTTGAAAAAATTAAATGTAAAATGTAATAGAATAAAATGTTATCGCAGTATAAAATTACCTACAGCACCTGGTATTCCCAGGTGGTCTCCCATCCAAGTACTAACCAGGCCCAACACTGCATAACTTCCAAGATCAGATGAGATTGGGCATGTCCAGTGTGGTTTGGCTGTAGGTGCGCAAAAACATTAACTTTAGACCTCTTTTACTTCTTAACTCATGTAAATTCAATGATAAGTTGAAAAATGAAATGTAAAATGTAATAGAAAAGAATGTTATGGCAGTATAAAATTACCTACAGCTCCTGGTATTCCCAGGTGGTCTCCCAACCAAGTACTAACCAGGCCCAATACTGCATAGCTTCCAAGATCAGACGACATTGGGCATGTCCAGTGTGGTTTGGCTGTAGGTGCTCAAAAATATTAACTTTAGACCTCTATTACTTCTTAACTCAAGTAAATTCATTGATAAGTTGAAAAAATTAAATGTAAAATGTAATTGAAAAGAATGTTTTGGCTGTATAAAATTACCTACAGCACCTGGTATTCCCAGGTGGACTCACATCCACATAATAACCATGCCCAACACTGCACAGCTTCCAAGATCAGATGACATAGGCCATGTCCAGTGTGGTTTGGCTGTAGGTGCTCAAAAACATTACCTTTAGACCTCTTTTACTTCTTAACTCATGTAAATTCAATGATAAGTTGAAAAATGAAATGTAAAATGTAATAGAAAAGAATGTTATGGCAGTATAAAATTACCTACAGCACCTGGTATTCCCAGGTAGTCTCCCATCCAAGTACAAACTAGGCCCAACACTGCATAGCTTCCAAGACCAGACGAGATTGGGCATGTCCAGTGTGGTTTGGCTGTAGGTGCTCAAAAGCATTAAATTTAGACCTCTATTACTTCTTATCTCAAGTAAATTCATTGATAAGTTGAAAAAATTAAATGTAAAATGTAATAGAAAAGAATGTTATGGCTGCATAAAAATACCTACAGCACCTGGTATTCCCAGGCGGTCTCCCAACCAAGTACTACCCAAGCCCAACACTGCATAGCTTCCAAGATCAGACGAGATTGGGCATGTCCAGTGTGGTTTGGCTGTAGGTGCTCAAAAGCATTACATTTAGACGTCTATTACTTCTTAACTCATGTAAATTCATTGATAAGTTGAAAAAATGAAATGTAAAATGTAATTGAAAAGAATGTTATGGCTGTATAAAATTACCTACAGCACCTGGTATTCCCAGGTGGACTCCCATCCACATAATAACCATGCCCAACACTGCACAGCTTCCAAGATCAGACGACATTGGCCATGTCCAGTGTGGTTTGGCTGTAGGTGCTCAAAAACATTAACTTTAGACCTCTTTTACTTCTTAACTCAAGTAAATTCATTGATAAGTTGAAAAATTTAAATGTAAAATGTAATAGAAAAGAATGTTATCGCAGTATAAAATTACCTACAGCACCTGGTATTCCCAGGTGGTCTCCCATCCAAGTACTAACCAGGCCCAACACTGCATAACTTCCAAGATCAGATGAGATTGGGCATGTCCAGTGTGGTTTAGCTATAGGTGCGCAAAAACAGTAACTTTAGACCTCTTTTACTTCTTAAATCATGTAAATTCAATGATAAGTTGAAAAATGAAATGTAAAATGTAATAGAAAAGAATGTTATGGCAGTATAAAATTACCTACAGCTCCTGGTATTCCCAGGTGGTCTCCCATCCAAGTACTAACCAGGCCCAATACTGCATAGCTTCCAAGATCAGACGACATTGGGCATGTCCAGTGTGGTTTGGCTGTAGGTGCTCAAAAACATTAACTTTAGACCTCTATTACTTCTTAACTCAAGTAAATTCATTGATAAGTTGAAAAAATTAAATGTAAAATGTAATAGAAAAGAATGTTATGGCAGTATAAAATTACCTACAGCACCTGGTATTCCCAGGTGGTCTCCCATCCAAGTACTAACCAGGCCCAACACTGCATAGCTTCCAAGATCAGACTAGATTGGGCATGTCCAGTGTGGTTTGGCTGTAGGTGCTCAAAAAAATTAACTTTAGGCCTCTTTTACTTCTTAACTCAAGTAAATTCATTGATAAGTTGAAAAAATTAAATGTAAAATGTATTGGAAAAGAATGTTTTGGCTGTATAAAATTACCTACAGCACCTGGTATTTCCAGGTGGTCTCCCATCCAAGTACAAACCAGGCCCTACACTGCATAGCTTCCAAGACCAGACGAGATTGGGCATGTCCAGTGTGGTTTGGCTGTAGGTGCTCAAAAGCATTAAATTTAAACCTCTATTACTTCTTAACTCAAGTAAATTCATTGATAAGTTGAAAAAATTAAATGTAAAATGTAATAGAAAAGAAAGTTATGGCAGTATAAAAGTACCTTCAGCACCTGGTATTCCCAGGTGGTCTCCCATCCAAGTACTAAAAATGCCCAACACTGCATAGCTTCCAAGATCAGATGACATTGGCCATGTCCAGTATGGTTTGGCTGCAGGTGTTCAAAAATATTAACTTTAGACCTCTTTTACTTCTTAACTCAAGTAAATTCATTGATAAGTTGAAAAAATTAAATGTAAAATGTAATAGAAAAGAATGTTATGGCAGTATAAAATTACCTACAGCACCTGGTATTCCCAGGTGGTTTCCCATCCAAGTACTAACCAGGCCCAACACTGCATAGCTTCCAAGATCAGACGACATTGGCCGTGTCCAGTGTGGTTTGGCTGTAGTTTCTCAAAAATCTTAACTTTAGACCTCTTTTACTTCTTAACTCAAGTAAATTCATTGATAAGTTGAAAAAATGTAATGTAAAATGTAATAGAAAAGAATGTTATGGCTATATAAAATTACCTACAGCACCTGGTATTCCCAGGTGGTCTCCCGTCCCAGTACTAACCAGGCCCAACACTGCATAGTTTCCAAGATCAGACGAGATTGGGCATGTCCAGTGTGGTATGGCTGTAGGAGCTCAAAAACATTAACTTTAGACCTCTATTACTTCTTAACTCAAGTAAATTCATTGATAAGTTGAAAAAACTAAATGTAAAATGTAATAGAAAAGAATGTTATGGCAGTATAAAATTACCTACAGCACCTGGTATTCCCAGGTGGATCCCATCCAAGTACTAACCAGGCCCAACACTGCATAGCTTCCAAGATCAGACGAGATTGGGCATGTCCAGTGTGGTTTGGCTGTAGGTGCTCAAAAACATTACCTTTAGACCTCTTTTACTTCTTAACTCATGTAAATTCAATGATAAGTTGAAAAATGAAATGTAAAATGTAATAGAAAAGAATGTTATGGCAGTATAAAATTACTTACAGCACCTGGTATTCCCAGGTGGTCTCCCATCCAAGTACAAACTAGGCCCAACACTGCATAGCTTCCAAGACCAGACGAGATTGGGCATGTCCAGTGTGGTTTGGCTGTAGGTGCTCAAAAGCATTAAATTTAGACCTCTATTACTTCTTAACTCAAGTAAATTCATTGATAATTTGAAAAAATTAAATGTAAAATGTAATAGAAAAGAATGTTATGGCTGCATAAAAATACCTACAGCACCTGGTATTCCCAGGCGGTCTCCCAACCAAGTACTACCCAAGCCCAACACTGCATAGCTTCCAAGATCAGACGAGATTGGGCATGTCCAGTGTGGTTTGGCTGTAGATGCTCAAAAGCATTAAATTTAGACGTCTATTACTTCTTAACTCATGTAAATTCATTGATAAGTTGAAAAAATGAAATGTAAAATGTAATTGAAAAGAATGTTATGGCAGTATAAAATTACCTACAGCACCTGGTATTCCCAGGTGGACTCCCATCCACATAATAACCATGCCCAACACTGCACAGCTTCCAAGATGAGACAACATTGGCCATGTCCAGTGTGGTTTGGCTGTAGGTGCTCAAAAACATTAACTTTAGACCTCTTTTACTTCTTAACTCAAGTAAATTCATTGATAAGTTGAAAAAATTAAATGTAAAATGTAATAGAAAAGAATGTTATCGCAGTATAAAATTACCTACAGCACCTGGTATTCCCAGGTGGTCTCCCATCCAAGTACTAACCAGGCCCAACACTGCATAACTTCCAAGATCTGATGAGATTGGGCATGTCCAGTGTGGTTTGGCTGTAGGTGCGCAAAAACATTAACTTTAGACCTCTTTTACTTCTTAACTCATGTAAATTCAATGATAAGTTGAAAAATGAAATGTAAAATGTAATAGAAAAGAATGTTATGGCAGTATAAAATTACCTACAGCTCCTGGTATTCCCAGGTGGTCTCCCATCCAAGTACTAACCAGGCCCAACACTGCATAGCTTCCAAGATCAGACTAGATTGGGCATGTCCCGTGTGGTTTGGCTGTAGGTGCTCAAAAAAATTAACTTTAGGCCTCTTTTACTTCTTAACTCAAGTAAATTCATTGATAAGTTGAAAAAATTAAATGTAAAATGTAATAGAAAAGAATGTTTTGGCTGTATAAAAGTACCTACAGCACCTGGTATTTCCAGGTGGTATCCCATCCAAGTACAAACCAGGCCCAACACTGCATAGCTTCCAAGACCAGACGAGATTGGGCATGTCCAGTGTGGTTTGGCTGTAGGTGCTCAAAAGCATTAAATTAAGACCTCTTTTACTTCTTAACTCAAGTAAATTCATTGATAAGTTGAAAAAATTAAATGTAAAATGTAATAGAAAAGAATGTTATGGCAGTATAAAAGTACCTACAGCACCTGGTATTCCCAGGTGGTCTCCCATCCAAGTACTAACCATGCCCAACACTGCATAGCTTCCAAGATCAGATGACATTGGCCATGTCCAGTATGGTTTGGCTGCAGGTGCTCAAAAATATTAACTTTAGACCTCTTTTACTTCTTAACTCAAGTAAATTCATTGATAAGTTGAAAAAATTAAATGTAAAATGTAATAGAAAAGAATGTTATGGCAGTATAAAATTACCTACAGCACCTGGTATTCCCAGGTGGTTTCCCATCCAAGTACTAACCAGGCCCAACACTGCATAGCTTCCAAGATCAGACTAGATTGGGCATGTCCAGTGTGGTTTGGCTGTAGGTGCTCAAAAACATTAACTTTAGACCTCTATTACTTCTTAACTCAAGTAAATTCATTGATTAGTTGAAAAAATTAAATGTAAAATGTAATAGAAAAGAATGTTATGGCAGTATAAAATTACCTACAGCACCTGGTATTCCCAGGTGGTCTCCCATCCAAGTACTAACCAGGCCCAACACTGCATAGCTTCCAAGATCAGACTAGATTGGGCATGTCCCGTGTGGTTTGGCTGTAGGTGCTCAAAAAAATTAACTTTAGGCCTCTTTTACTTCTTAACTCAAGTAAATTCATTGATAAGTTGAAAAAATTAAATGTAAAATGTAATAGAAAAGAATGTTTTGGCTGTATAAAATTACCTACAGCACCTGGTATTTCCAGGTGGTCTCCCATCCAAGTACAAACCAGGCCCAACACTGCATAGCTTCCAAGACCAGACGAGATTGGGCATGTCCAGTGTGGTTTGGCTGTAGGTGCTCAAAAGCATTAAATTAAGACCTCTATTACTTCTTAACTCAAGTAAATTCATTGATAAGTTGAAAAAATTAAATGTAAAATGTAATAGAAAAGAATGTTATGGCAGTATAAAAGTACCTACAGCACCTGGTATTCCCAGGTGGTCTCCCATCCAAGTACTAACCATGCCCAACACTGCATAGCTTCCAAGATCAGATGACATTGGCCATGTCCAGTATGGTTTGGCTGCAGGTGCTCAAAAATATTAACTTTAGACCTCTTTTACTTCTTAACTCAAGTAAATTCATTGATAAGTTGAAAAAATTAAATGTAAAATGTAATAGAAAAGAATGTTATCGCAGTATAAAATTACCTACAGCACCTGGTATTCCCAGGTGGTCTCCCATCCAAGTACTAACCAGGCCCAACACTGCATAACTTCCAAGATCAGATGAGATTGGGCATGTCCAGTGTGGTTTGGCTATAGGTGCGCAAAAACATTAACTTTAGACCTCTTTTACTTCTTAACTCATGTAAATTCAATGATAAGTTGAAAAATGAAATGTAAAATGTAATAGAAAAGAATGTTATGGCAGTATAAAATTACCTACAGCTCCTGGTATTCCCAGGTGGTCTCCCATCCAAGTACTAACCAGGCCCAATACTGCATAGCTTCCAAGATCAGACGACATTGGGCATGTCCAGTGTGGTTTGGCTGTAGGTGCTCAAAAACATTAACTTTAGACCTCTATTACTTCTTAACTCAAGTAAATTCATTGATAAGTTGAAAAAATTAAATGTAAAATGTAATAGAAAAGAATGTTATGGCAGTATAAAATTACCTACAGCACCTGGCATTCCCAGGTGGTCTCCCATCCAAGTACTAACCAGGCCCAACACTGCATAGCTTCCAAGATCAGACTAGATTGGGCATGTCCAGTGTGGTTTGGCTGTAGGTGCTCAAAAAAATTAACTTTAGGCCTCTTTTACTTCTTAACTCAAGTAAATTCATTGATAAGTTGAAAAAATTAAATGTAAAATGTATTAGAAAAGAATGTTTTGGCTGTATAAAATTACCTACAGCACCTGGTATTTCCAGGTGGTCTCCCATCCAAGTACAAACCAGACCCTACACTGCATAGCTTCCAAGACCAGACGAGATTGGGCATGTCCAGTGTGGTTTGGCTGTAGGTGCTCAAAAGCATTAAATTTAGACCTCTATTACTTCTTAACTCAAGTAAATTCATTGATAAGTTGAAAAAATTAAATGTAAAATGTAATAGAAAAGAATGTTATGGCAGTATAAAAGTACCTTCAGCACCTGGTATTCCCAGGTGGTCTCCCATCCAAGTACTAAAAATGCCCAACACTGCATAGCTTCCAAGATCAGATGACATTGGCCATGTCCAGTATGGTTTGGCTGCAGGTGCTCAAAAATATTAACTTTAGACCTCTTTTACTCCTTAACTCAAGTAAATTCATTGATAAGTTGAAAAAATTAAATGTAAAATGTAATAGAAAAGAATGTTATGGCAGTATAAAATTACCTACAGCACCTGGTATTCCCAGGTGGTTTCCCATCCAAGTACTAACCAGGCCCAACACTGCATAGCTTCCAAGATCAGACGACATTGGCCATGTCCAGTGTGGTTTGGCTGTAGTTTCTCAAAAATCTTAACTTTAGACCTCTTTTACTTCTTAACTCAAGTAAATTCATTGATAAGTTGAAAAAATGTAATGTAAAATGTAATAGAAAAGAATGTTATGGCTATATAAAATTACCTACAGCACCTGGTATTCCCAGGTGGTCTCCCGTCCCAGTGCTAACCAGGCCCAACACTGCATAGCTTCCAAGATCAAACGAGATTGGGCATGTCCAGTGTGGTATGGCTGTAGGAGCTCAAAAACATTAACTTTAGACCTCTATTACTTCTTAACTCAAGTAAATTCATTGATAAGTTGAAAAAATTAAATGTAAAATGTAATAGAAAAGAATGTTATGGCAGTATAAAATTACCTACAGCACCTGGTATTCCCAGGTGGATCCCATCCAAGTACGAACCAGGCCCAACACTGCATAGCTTCCAAGATCAGACGAGATTGGGCATGTCCAGTGTGGTTTGGCTGTAGGTGCTCAAAAACATTACCTTTAGACCTCTTTTACTTCTTAACTCATGTAAATTAAATGATAAGTTGAAAAATGAAATGTAAAATGTAATAGAAAAGAATGTTATGGCAGTATAAAATTACCTACAGCACCTGGTATTCCCAGGTGGTCTACCATCCAAGTACAAACTAGGCACAACACTGCATAGCTTCCAAGACCAGACGAGATTGGGCATGTCCAGTGTGGTTTGGCTGTAGGTGCTCAAAAGCATTAAATTTAGACCTCTATTACTTCTTAACTCAAGTAAATTCATTGATAATTTGAAAAAATTAAATGTAAAATGTAATAGAAAAGAATGTTATGGCTGCATAAAAATACCTACAGCACCTGGTATTCCCAGGCGGTCTCCCAACCAAGTACTACCCAAGCCCAACACTGCATAGCTTCCAAGATCAGACGAGATTGGGCATGTCCAGTGTGGTTTGGCTGTAGTTGCTCAAAAGCATTAAATTTAGATGTCTATTACTTCTTAACTCATGTAAATTCATTGATAAGTTGAAAAAATGAAATGTAAAATGTAATTGAAAAGAATGTTATGGCAGTATAAAATTACCTACAGCACCTGGTATTCCCAGGTGGACTCCCATCCACATAATAACCATGCCCAACACTGCACAGCTTCCAAGATCAGACGACATTGGCCATGTCCAGTGTGGTTTGGCTGTAGGTGCTCAAAAACATTAACTTTAGACCTCTTTTACTTCTTAACTCAAGTAAATTCATTGATAAGTTGAAAAAATTAAATGTAAAATGTAATAGAAAAGAATGTTATCGCAGTATAAAATTACCTACAGCACCTGGTATTCCCAGGTGGTCTCCCATCCAAGTACTAACCAGGCCCAACACTGCATAACTTCCAAGATCAGATGAGATTGGGCATGTCCAGTGTGGTTTGGCTGTAGGTGCGCAAAAACATTAACTTTAGACCTCTTTTACTTCTTAACTCATGTAAATTCAATGATAAGTTGAAAAATGAAATGTAAAATGTAATAGAAAAGAATGTTATGGCAGTATAAAATTACCTACAGCTCCTGGTATTCCCAGGTGGTCTCCCATCCAAGTACTAACCAGGCCCAATACTGCATAGCTTCCAAGATCAGACGACATTGGGCATGTCCAGTGTGGTTTGGCTGTAGGTGCTCAAAAACATTAACTTTAGACCTCTATTACTTCTTAACTCAAGTAAATTCATTGATAAGTTGAAAAAATTAAATGTAAAATGTAATAGAAAAGAATGTTATGGCAGTATAAAATTACCTACAGCACCTGGTATTCCCAGGTGGTATCCCTTCCAAGTACTAACCAGGCCCAACACTGCATAGCTTCCAAGATCAGACTAGATTGGGCATGTCCAGTGTGGTTTGGCTGTAGGTGCTCAAAAAAATTAACTTTAGGCCTCTTTTACTTCTTAACTCAAGTAAATTCATTGGTAAGTTGAAAAAATTAAATGTAAAATGTATTAGAAAAGAATGTTTTGGCTGTATAAAATTACCTATAGCACCTGGTATTCCCAGGTGGTTTCCCATCCAAGTACTAACCAGGCCCAACACTGCATAGCTTCCAAGATCAGACGACATTGGCCATGTCCAGTGTGGTTTGGCTGTAGTTTCTCAAAAATCTTAACTTTAGACCTCTTTTACTTCTTAACTCAAGTAAATTCATTGATAAGTTGAAAAAATGTAATGTAAAATGTAATAGAAAAGAATGTTATGGCTATATAAAATTACCTACAGCACCTGGTATTCCCAGGTGGTCTCCCGTCCCAGTACTAACCAGGCCCAACACTGCATAGTTTCCAAGATCAGACGAGATTGGGCATGTCCAGTGTGGTATGGCTGTAGGAGCTCAAAAACATTAACTTTAGACCTCTATTACTTCTTAACTCAAGTAAATTCATTGATAAGTTGAAAAAATTAAATGTAAAATGTAATAGAAAAGAATGTTATGGCAGTATAAAATTACCTACAGCACCTGGTATTCCCAGGTGGATCCCATCCAAGTACTAACCAGGCCCAACACTGCATAGCTTCCAAGATCAGACGAGATTGGGCATGTCCAGTGTGGTTTGGCTGTAGGTGCTCAAAAACATTACCTTTAGACCTCTTTTACTTCTTAACTCATGTAAATTCAATGATAAGTTGAAAAATGAAATGTAAAATGTAATAGAAAAGAATGTTATGGCAGTATAAAATTACCTACAGCACCTGGTATTCCCAGGCG
>JAUIMM010000965.1:5635000-5640000 GCA_031769625.1 Taudactylus pleione | reverse complement strand
AGTGTGGTTTGGCTGTAGGTGCTCAAAAGCATTAAATTAAGACCTCTATTACTTCTTAACTCAAGTAAATTCATTGATAAGTTGAAAAAATTAAATGTAAAATGTAATAGAAAAGAATGTTATGGCAGTATAAAAGTACCTACAGCACCTGGTATTCCCAGGTGGTCTCCCATCCAAGTACTAACCATGCCCAACACTGCATAGCTTCCAAGATCAGATGACATTGGCCATGTCCAGTATGGTTTGGCTGCAGGTGCTCAAAAATATTAACTTTAGACCTCTTTTACTTCTTAACTCAAGTAAATTCATTGATAAGTTGAAAAAATTAAATGTAAAATGTAATAGAAAAGAATGTTATGGCAGTATAAAATTACCTACAGCACCTGGTATTCCCAGGTGGTTTCCCATCCAAGTACTAACCAGGCTCAACACTGCATAGCTTCCAAGATCAGACGACATTGGCCATGTCCAGTGTGGTTTGGCTGTAGTTGCTCAAAAATCTTAACTTTAGACCTCTTTTACTTCTTAACTCAAGTAAATTCATTGATAAGTTGAAAAAATGTAATGTAAAATGTAATAGAAAAGAATGTGATGGCTATCTAAAATTACATACAGCACCTGGTATTCCCAGGTGATCTCCCGTCCCAGTACTAACCAGGCCCAACACTGCATAGCTTCCAAGATCAGACGAGATTGGGCATGTCCAGTGTGGTTTGGCTGTAGGTGCTCAAAAACATTAACTTTAGACCTCTATTACTTCTTAACTCAAGTAAATTCATTGATAAGTTGAAAAAATTAAATGTAAAATGTAATAGAAAAGAATGTTATGGCAGTATAAAATTACCTACAGCACCTGGTATTCCCAGGTGGTTTCCCATCCAAGTACTAACCAGGCCCAACACTGCATAGCTTCCAAGATCAGACGAGATTGGGCATGTCCAGCGTGATTTGGCTGTAGGTGCCCAAAAACATTAACTTTAGACCTCTTTTACTTCTTAACTCAAGTAAATTCAATGATAAGTTGAAAAATGAAATGTAAAATGTAATAGAAAAGAATGTTATGGCAGTATAAAATTACCTACAGCTCCTGGTATTCCCAGGTGGTCTCCCATCCAAGTACTAACCAGGCCCAACACTGCATAACTTCCAAGATCAGATGAGATTGGGCATGTCCAGTGTGGTTTGGCTATAGGTGCGCAAAAACATTAACTTTAGACCTCTTTTACTTCTTAACTCATGTAAATTCAATGATAAGTTGAAAAATGAAATGTAAAATGTAATAGAAAAGAATGTTATGGCAGTATAAAATTACCTACAGCTCCTGGTATTCCCAGGTGGTCTCC
The DNA here is from genome assembly GCA_031769625.1 of Taudactylus pleione. Taxonomy (NCBI): domain Eukaryota; kingdom Metazoa; phylum Chordata; class Amphibia; order Anura; family Myobatrachidae; genus Taudactylus; species Taudactylus pleione. Next base: position 5,638,657 of record JAUIMM010000965.1, on the reverse strand, counting down.
CATCCAAGTACTAACCAGGCCCAATACTGCATAGCTTCCAAGATCAGACGACATTGGGCATGTCCAGTGTGGTTTGGCTGTAGGTGCTCAAAAACATTAACTTTAGACCTCTATTACTTCTTAACTCAAGTAAATTCATTGATAAGTTGAAAAAATTAAATGTAAAATGTAATAGAAAAGAATGTTATGGCAGTATAAAATTACCTACAGCACCTGGCATTCCCAGGTGGTCTCCCATCCAAGTACTAACCAGGCCCAACACTGCATAGCTTCCAAGATCAGACTAGATTGGGCATGTCCAGTGTGGTTTGGCTGTAGGTGCTCAAAAAAATTAACTTTAGGCCTCTTTTACTTCTTAACTCAAGTAAATTCATTGATAAGTTGAAAAAATTAAATGTAAAATGTATTAGAAAAGAATGTTTTGGCTGTATAAAATTACCTACAGCACCTGGTATTTCCAGGTGGTCTCCCATCCAAGTACAAACCAGACCCTACACTGCATAGCTTCCAAGACCAGACGAGATTGGGCATGTCCAGTGTGGTTTGGCTGTAGGTGCTCAAAAGCATTAAATTTAGACCTCTATTACTTCTTAACTCAAGTAAATTCATTGATAAGTTGAAAAAATTAAATGTAAAATGTAATAGAAAAGAATGTTATGGCAGTATAAAAGTACCTTCAGCACCTGGTATTCCCAGGTGGTCTCCCATCCAAGTACTAAAAATGCCCAACACTGCATAGCTTCCAAGATCAGATGACATTGGCCATGTCCAGTATGGTTTGGCTGCAGGTGCTCAAAAATATTAACTTTAGACCTCTTTTACTCCTTAACTCAAGTAAATTCATTGATAAGTTGAAAAAATTAAATGTAAAATGTAATAGAAAAGAATGTTATGGCAGTATAAAATTACCTACAGCACCTGGTATTCCCAGGTGGTTTCCCATCCAAGTACTAACCAGGCCCAACACTGCATAGCTTCCAAGATCAGACGACATTGGCCATGTCCAGTGTGGTTTGGCTGTAGTTTCTCAAAAATCTTAACTTTAGACCTCTTTTACTTCTTAACTCAAGTAAATTCATTGATAAGTTGAAAAAATGTAATGTAAAATGTAATAGAAAAGAATGTTATGGCTATATAAAATTACCTACAGCACCTGGTATTCCCAGGTGGTCTCCCGTCCCAGTGCTAACCAGGCCCAACACTGCATAGCTTCCAAGATCAAACGAGATTGGGCATGTCCAGTGTGGTATGGCTGTAGGAGCTCAAAAACATTAACTTTAGACCTCTATTACTTCTTAACTCAAGTAAATTCATTGATAAGTTGAAAAAATTAAATGTAAAATGTAATAGAAAAGAATGTTATGGCAGTATAAAATTACCTACAGCACCTGGTATTCCCAGGTGGATCCCATCCAAGTACGAACCAGGCCCAACACTGCATAGCTTCCAAGATCAGACGAGATTGGGCATGTCCAGTGTGGTTTGGCTGTAGGTGCTCAAAAACATTACCTTTAGACCTCTTTTACTTCTTAACTCATGTAAATTAAATGATAAGTTGAAAAATGAAATGTAAAATGTAATAGAAAAGAATGTTATGGCAGTATAAAATTACCTACAGCACCTGGTATTCCCAGGTGGTCTACCATCCAAGTACAAACTAGGCACAACACTGCATAGCTTCCAAGACCAGACGAGATTGGGCATGTCCAGTGTGGTTTGGCTGTAGGTGCTCAAAAGCATTAAATTTAGACCTCTATTACTTCTTAACTCAAGTAAATTCATTGATAATTTGAAAAAATTAAATGTAAAATGTAATAGAAAAGAATGTTATGGCTGCATAAAAATACCTACAGCACCTGGTATTCCCAGGCGGTCTCCCAACCAAGTACTACCCAAGCCCAACACTGCATAGCTTCCAAGATCAGACGAGATTGGGCATGTCCAGTGTGGTTTGGCTGTAGTTGCTCAAAAGCATTAAATTTAGATGTCTATTACTTCTTAACTCATGTAAATTCATTGATAAGTTGAAAAAATGAAATGTAAAATGTAATTGAAAAGAATGTTATGGCAGTATAAAATTACCTACAGCACCTGGTATTCCCAGGTGGACTCCCATCCACATAATAACCATGCCCAACACTGCACAGCTTCCAAGATCAGACGACATTGGCCATGTCCAGTGTGGTTTGGCTGTAGGTGCTCAAAAACATTAACTTTAGACCTCTTTTACTTCTTAACTCAAGTAAATTCATTGATAAGTTGAAAAAATTAAATGTAAAATGTAATAGAAAAGAATGTTATCGCAGTATAAAATTACCTACAGCACCTGGTATTCCCAGGTGGTCTCCCATCCAAGTACTAACCAGGCCCAACACTGCATAACTTCCAAGATCAGATGAGATTGGGCATGTCCAGTGTGGTTTGGCTGTAGGTGCGCAAAAACATTAACTTTAGACCTCTTTTACTTCTTAACTCATGTAAATTCAATGATAAGTTGAAAAATGAAATGTAAAATGTAATAGAAAAGAATGTTATGGCAGTATAAAATTACCTACAGCTCCTGGTATTCCCAGGTGGTCTCCCATCCAAGTACTAACCAGGCCCAATACTGCATAGCTTCCAAGATCAGACGACATTGGGCATGTCCAGTGTGGTTTGGCTGTAGGTGCTCAAAAACATTAACTTTAGACCTCTATTACTTCTTAACTCAAGTAAATTCATTGATAAGTTGAAAAAATTAAATGTAAAATGTAATAGAAAAGAATGTTATGGCAGTATAAAATTACCTACAGCACCTGGTATTCCCAGGTGGTCTCCCATCCAAGTACTAACCAGGCCCAACACTGCATAGCTTCCAAGATCAGACTAGATTGGGCATGTCCAGTGTGGTTTGGCTGTAGGTGCTCAAAAAAATTAACTTTAGGCCTCTTTTACTTCTTAACTCAAGTAAATTCATTGGTAAGTTGAAAAAATTAAATGTAAAATGTATTAGAAAAGAATGTTTTGGCTGTATAAAATTACCTATAGCACCTGGTATTCCCAGGTGGTTTCCCATCCAAGTACTAACCAGGCCCAACACTGCATAGCTTCCAAGATCAGACGACATTGGCCATGTCCAGTGTGGTTTGGCTGTAGTTTCTCAAAAATCTTAACTTTAGACCTCTTTTACTTCTTAACTCAAGTAAATTCATTGATAAGTTGAAAAAATGTAATGTAAAATGTAATAGAAAAGAATGTTATGGCTATATAAAATTACCTACAGCACCTGGTATTCCCAGGTGGTCTCCCGTCCCAGTACTAACCAGGCCCAACACTGCATAGTTTCCAAGATCAGACGAGATTGGGCATGTCCAGTGTGGTATGGCTGTAGGAGCTCAAAAACATTAACTTTAGACCTCTATTACTTCTTAACTCAAGTAAATTCATTGATAAGTTGAAAAAATTAAATGTAAAATGTAATAGAAAAGAATGTTATGGCAGTATAAAATTACCTACAGCACCTGGTATTCCCAGGTGGATCCCATCCAAGTACTAACCAGGCCCAACACTGCATAGCTTCCAAGATCAGACGAGATTGGGCATGTCCAGTGTGGTTTGGCTGTAGGTGCTCAAAAACATTACCTTTAGACCTCTTTTACTTCTTAACTCATGTAAATT
>JAUIMM010000965.1:5617500-5622500 GCA_031769625.1 Taudactylus pleione | reverse complement strand
TACAAACCAGGCCCAACACTGCATAGCTTCCAAGACCAGACAAGATTGGGCATGTCCAGTGTGGTTTGGCAGTAGGTACTCAAAAACATTAACTTTAGACCTCTATTACTTCTTAACTCAAGTAAATTCATTGATAAGTTGAAAAAATTAAATGTAAAATGTAATAGAAAAGAATGTTATGGCAGTATAAAATTACCTACAGCACCTAGTATTCCCAGGTGGTCTCCCATCCAAGTACTAACCAGGCCCAACACTGCATAGCTTCCAAGATCAGACTAGATTGGGCATGTCCAGTGTGGTTTGGCTGTAGGTGCTCAAAAAAATTAACTTTAGGCCTCTTTTACTTCTTAACTCAAGTAAATTCATTGATAAGTTGAAAAAATTAAATGTAAAATGTAATAGAAAAGAATGTTATGGCAGTATAAAAGTACCTACAGCACCTGGTATTCCCAGGTGGTCTCCCATCCAAGTACTAACCATGCCCAACACTGCACAGCTTCCAAGATCAGATGACATTGGCCATGTCCAGTATGGTTTGGCTGCAGGTGCTCAAAAATATTAACTTTAGACCTCTTTTACTTCTTAACTCAAGTAAATTCATTTATAAGTAGAAAAAATTAAATGTAAAATGTAATAGAAAAGAATGTTATGGCAGTATAAAATTACCTACAGCACCTGGTATTCCCAGGTGGTTTCCCATCCAAGTACTAACCAGGCCCAACACTGCATAGCTTCCAAGATCAGACGACATTGGCCATGTCCAGTGTGGTTTGGCTGTAGTTGCTCAAAAATCTTAACTATAGACCTCTTTTACTTCTTAACTCAAGTAAATTCATTGATAAGTTGAAAAAATGTAATGTAAAATGTAATAGAAAAGAATGTTATGGCTATATAAAATTACCTACAGCACCTGGTATTCCCAGGTGGTCTCCCGTCCCAGTACTAACCAGGCCCAACACTGCATAGCTTCCAAGATCAGACGAGATTGGGCATGTCCAGTGTGGTTTGGCTATAGGTCCTCAAAAACATTAACTTTAGACCTCTATTACTTCTTAACTCAAGTAAATTCATTGATAAGTTGAAAAAATTAAATGTAAAATGTAATAGAAAAGAATGTTATGGCAGTATAAAATTACCTACAGCACCTGGTATTCCCAGGTGGTTTCCCATCCAAGTTCTAACCAGGCCCAACACTGCATAGCTTCCAAGATCAGACGAGATTGGGCATGTCCAGTGTGGTTTGGCTGTAGGTGCCCAAAAACATTAACTTTAGACCTCTTTTACTTCTTAACTCAAGTAAATTCAATGATAAGTTGAAAAATGAAATGTAAAATGTAATAGAAAAGAATGTTATGGCAGTATAAAATTACCTACAGCTCATGGTATTCCCAGGTGGTCTCCGATCCAAATACTAACCAGGCCCAACACTGCATAGCTACCAATACCAGATGAGATTGGGCATGTCCAGTGTGGTTTGGCTGTAGGTGCCCAAAACATTAACTTTAGACCTCTTTTACTTCTTAACTCAAGTAAATTCATTGATAAGTTGAAAAAATTAAATATAAAATGTAATAGAAAAGAATGTTTTGGCTGTATAAAATTACCTACAGCACCTGGTATTTCCTGGTGGTCTCCCATCCAAGTACAAACCAGGCCCAACACTGCATAGCTTCCAAGACCAGACAAGATTGGGCATGTCCAGTGTGGTTTGGCTGTAGGTACTCAAAAACATTAACTTTAGACCTCTATTACTTCTTAACTCAAGTAAATTCATTGATAAGTTGAAAAAATTAAATGTAAAATGTAATAGAAAAGAATGTTATGGCAGTATAAAATTACCTACAGCACCTAGTATTCCCAGGTGGTCTCCCATCCAAGTTCTAACCAGGCCCAACACTGCATAGCTTCCAAGATCAAACTAGATTGGGCATGTCCAGTGTGGTTTGGCTGTAGGTGCTCAAAAAAATTAACTTTAGGCCTCTTTTACTTCTTAACTCAAGTAAATTCATTGATAAGTTGAAAAAATTAAATGTAAAATGTAATAGAAAAGAATGTTATGGCAGTATAAAAGTACCTACAGCACCTGGTATTCCCAGGTGGTCTCCCATCCAAGTACTAACCATGCCCAACACTGCACAGCTTCCAAGATCAGATGACATTGGCCATGTCCAGTATGGTTTGGCTGCAGGTGCTGAAAAATATTAACTTTAGACCTCTTTTACTTCTTAACTCAAGTAAATTCATTTATAAGTAGAAAAAATTAAATGTAAAATGTAATAGAAAAGAATGTTATGGCAGTATAAAATTACCTACAGCACCTGGTATTCCCAGTTGGTTTCCCATCCAAGTACTAACCAGGCCCAACACTGCATAGCTTCCAAGATCAGACGACATTGGCCATGTCCAGTGTGGTTTGGCTGTAGTTGCTCAAAAATCTTAACTATAGACCTCTTTTACTTCTTAACTCAAGTAAATTCATTGATAAGTTGAAAAAATGTAATGTAAAATGTAATAGAAAAGAATGTTATGGCTATATAAAATTACCTACAGCACCTGGTATTCCCAGGTGGTCTCCCGTCCCAGTACTAACCAGGCCCAACACTGCATAGCTTCCAAGATCAGACGAGATTGGGCATGTCCAGTGTGGTTTGGCTATAGGTCCTCAAAAACATTAACTTTAGACCTCTATTACTTCTTAACTCAAGTAAATTCATTGATAAGTTGAAAAAATTAAATGTAAAATGTAATAGAAAAGAATGTTATGGCAGTATAAAATTACCTACAGCACCTGGTATTCCCAGGTGGTTTCCCATCCAAGTTCTAACCAGGCCCAACACTGCATAGCTTCCAAGATCAGACTAGATTGGGCATGTCCAGTGTGGTTTGGCTGTAGGTGCTCAAAAAAATTAACTTTAGGCCTCTTTTACTTCTTAACTCAAGTAAATTCATTGATAAGTTGAAAAAATTAAATGTAAAATGTAATAGAAAAGAATGTTATGGCAGTATAAAAGTACCTACAGCACCTGGTATTCCCAGGTGGTCTCCCATCCAAGTACTAACCATGCCCAACACTGCACAGCTTCCAAGATCAGATGACATTGGCCATGTCCAGTATGGTTTGGCTGCAGGTGCTCAAAAATATTAACCTTAGACCTCTTTTACTTCTTAACTCAAGTAAATTCATTTATAAGTAGAAAAAATTAAATGTAAAATGTAATAGAAAAGAATGTTATGGCAGTATAAAATTACCTACAGCACCTGGTATTCCCAGGTGGTTTCCCATCCAAGTACTAACCAGACCCAACACTGCATAGCTTCCAAGATCAGACGACATTGGCCATGTCCAGTGTGGTTTGGCTGTAGTTGCTCAAAAATCTTAACTATAGACCTCTTTTACTTCTTAACTCAAGTAAATTCATTGATAAGTTGAAAAAATGTAATGTAAAATGTAATAGAAAAGAATGTTATGGCTATATAAAATTACCTACAGCACCTGGTATTCCCAGGTGGTCTCCCGTCCCAGTACTAACCAGGCCCAACACTGCATAGCTTCCAAGATCAGACGAGATTGGGCATGTCCAGTGTGGTTTGGCTATAGGTCCTCAAAAACATTAACTTTAGACCTCTATTACTTCTTAACTCAAGTAAATTCATTGATAAGTTGAAAAAATTAAATGTAAAATGTAATAGAAAAGAATGTTATGGCAGTATAAAATTACCTACAGCACCTGGTATTCCCAGGTGGTTTCCCATCCAAGTTCTAACCAGGCCCAACACTGCATAGCTTCCAAGATCAGACGAGATTGGGCATGTCCAGTGTGGTTTGGCTGTAGGTGCCCAAAAACATTAACTTTAGACCTCTTTTACTTCTTAACTCAAGTAAATTCAATGATAAGTTGAAAAATGAAATGTAAAATGTAATAGAAAAGAATGTTATGGCAGTATAAAATTACCTACAGCTCATGGTATTCCCAGGTGGTCTCCGATCCAAATACTAACCAGGCCCAACACTGCATAGCTACCAATACCAGATGAGATTGGGCATGTCCAGTGTGGTTTGGCTGTAGGTGCCCAAAACATTAACTTTAGACCTCTTTTACTTCTTAACTCAAGTAAATTCATTGATAAGTTGAAAAAATTAAATATAAAATGTAATAGAAAAGAATGTTTTGGCTGTATAAAATTACCTACAGCACCTGGTATTTCCTGGTGGTCTCCCATCCAAGTACAAACCAGGCCCAACACTGCATAGCTTCCAAGACCAGACAAGATTGGGCATGTCCAGTGTGGTTTGGCTGTAGGTACTCAAAAACATTAACTTTAGACCTCTATTACTTCTTAACTCAAGTAAATTCATTGATAAGTTGAAAAAATTAAATGTAAAATGTAATAGAAAAGAATGTTATGGCAGTATAAAATTACCTACAGCACCTAGTATTCCCAGGTGGTCTCCCATCCAAGTTCTAACCAGGCCCAACACTGCATAGCTTCCAAGATCAAACTAGATTGGGCATGTCCAGTGTGGTTTGGCTGTAGGTGCTCAAAAAAATTAACTTTAGGCCTCTTTTACTTCTTAACTCAAGTAAATTCATTGATAAGTTGAAAAAATTAAATGTAAAATGTAATAGAAAAGAATGTTATGGCAGTATAAAAGTACCTACAGCACCTGGTATTCCCAGGTGGTCTCCCATCCAAGTACTAACCATGCCCAACACTGCACAGCTTCCAAGATCAGATGACATTGGCCATGTCCAGTATGGTTTGGCTGCAGGTGCTGAAAAATATTAACTTTAGACCTCTTTTACTTCTTAACTCAAGTAAATTCATTTATAAGTAGAAAAAATTAAATGTAAAATGTAATAGAAAAGAATGTTATGGCAGTATAAAATTACCTACAGCACCTGGTATTCCCAGTTGGTTTCCCATCCAAGTACTAACCAGGCCCAACACTGCATAGCTTCCAAGATCAGACGACATTGGCCATGTCCAGTGTGGTTTGG
>JAUIMM010000965.1:5602500-5605000 GCA_031769625.1 Taudactylus pleione | reverse complement strand
GGTGGTCTCCCTTTCAAGTACTAACCGGCCCCAACACTGCATAGATTCCAAGATCAGACTAGATTGGGCATGTCCAGTGTGGTTTGACTGTAGGTGCTCAAAAACATTCACTTTAGACCTCTTTTACTTCTTAACTCAAGTAAATTCATTGATAAGTGGAAAAAAATTAAATGTAAAATGTAATAGAAAAGAATGTTATGGCAGTATAAAATTACCTACAGCACCTGGTATTCCCAGGTGGTTTCCCATACCAAGTACAAACCATGCCCAACACTGCATAGCTTCCAAGATCAGACGACATTGGCCATGTCCAGTGTGGTTTGGCTGTAGGTGCTCAAAAATATTAACTTTAGATCTCTTTTATTTCTTAACTCATGTAAATTCAATGATAAGTTGAAAAATGAAATGTAAAATGTAATAGAAAAGAATGTTATGGCAGTATAAAATTACCTACAGCACCTGGTATACCCAGGTGGTGTCCCATCCAAGTACTAACCAGACCCAACACTGCATAGCTTCCAAGATCAGTGGTTTGGCTGTAGGTGCACAAAAACATTAACTTTAGACCTCTTTAACTTCCTAACTCATGTAAATTCAATGATAAGTTGAAAAATGAAATGTAAAATGTAATAGAAAAGAATGTTATGGCAGTATAAAATTACCTACAGCTCCTGGTATTCCCAGGTGGTCTCCCATCCAAGTACTAACCAGGCCCAACACTGCATAGCTTCCAAGATCAGACGAGATTGGGCATGTCCAGTGTGGTTTGGCTGTAGGTGCGCAAAAACATTAACTTTAGACCTCTTTTACTTCTTAACTCATGTAAATTCAATGATAAGTTGAAAAATAAAATGTAAAATGTAATAGAAAAGAATGTTATGGCAGTATAAAATTACCTACAGCTCCTGGTATTCCCAGGTGGTCTCCCATCCAAGTACTAACCAGGCCCAATACTGCATAGTTTCCAAGATCAGACAAGAATGGGCATGTCCAGTGTGGTTTGGCTGTAGATGCTCAAAAACATTAACTTTAGACCTCTATTACTTCTTAACTCAAGTAAATTCATTGATAAGTTGAAAAAATTAAATGTAAAATGTAATAGAAAAGAATGTTATGGCAGTATAAAAGTACCTACAGCACCTGGTATTCCCAGGTGGTCTCCCATCCAAGTACTAACCATGCCCAACACTGCACAGCTTCCAAGATCAGATGACATTGGCCATGTCCAGTATGGTTTGGCTGTAGTTGCTCAAAAATCTTAACTTTAGACCTCTTTTACTTCTTAACTCAAGTAAATTCATTGATAAGTTGAAAAAATGTAATGTAAAATGTAATAGAAAAGAATGTTATGGCTATATAAAATTACCTACAGCACCTGGTATTCCCAGGTGGTCTCCCGTCCCAATACTAACCAGGCCCAACACTGCATAGCTTCCAAGAACAGACGAGATTGGGCATGTCCAGTGTGGTTTGGCTGTAGGTGCTCAAAAACATTAACTTTAGACCTCTATTACTTCTTAACTCAAGTAAATTCATTGATAAGTTGAAAAAATTAAATGTAATATGTAATAGAAAAGAATGTTATGGCAGTATAAAATTACCTACAGCACCTGGTATTCCCAGGTGGTTTCCCATCCAAGTTCTAACCAGGCCCAACACTGCATAGCTTCCAAGATCAGACGAGATTGGGCATGTCCAGTGTGGTTTGGCTGTAGGTGCCCAAAAACATTAACTTTAGACCTCTTTTACTTCTTAACTCAAGTAAATTCAATGATAAGTTGAAAAATGAAATGTAAAATGTAATAGAAAAGGATGTTATGGCAGTATAAATTACCTACAGCTCATGGTATTCCCAGGTGGTCTCCCATCCAAATACTAACCAGGCCCAACACTGCATAGCTACCAATACCAGATGAGATTGGGCATGTCCAGTGTGGTTTGGCTGTAGGTGCTCAAAAACATTAACTTTAGACCTCTTTTTCTTCTTAACTCAAGTAAATTCATTGATAAGTTGAAAAAATTAAATGTAAAATGTAATAGAAAAGAATGCTATGGCAGTATAAAATTAGCTACAGCACCTGGTATTCCCAGGTGGGCTCCCATCCAAGTACTAACCAGGCCCAACACTGCATAGCTTCCAAGATCAGATGAGATTGGGCATGTCCAGTGTGGTTTGGCTGTAGGTGCTCAAAAGCATTAACTTTAGACCTCTATTACTTCTTAACTCAAGTAAATTCATTGATAAGTTGAAAAAATTAAATGTAAAATGTAATAGAAAAGAATGTTATGGCAGTATAAAATTACCTACAGCACCTGGTATTCCCAGGTGGTTTCCCATCCAAGTTCTAACCAGGCCCAACACTGCATAGCTTCCAAGATCAGACGAGATTGGGCATGTCCAGTGTGGTTTGGCTGTAGGTGCCCAAAAACATTAACTTTAGACCTCTTTTACTTCTTAACTCAAGTAAATTCAATGATAAGTTGAAAAAGGAAATGTAAA
>JAUIMM010000965.1:5590000-5592500 GCA_031769625.1 Taudactylus pleione | reverse complement strand
CTTAACTCAAGTAAATTCATTGATAAGTTGAAAAAATTAAATGTAAAATGTAATAGAAAAGAATGTTATGGCAGTATAAAATTACCTACAGCACCTGGTATTCCCAGGTGGTTTCCCATCCAAGTTCTAACCAGGCCCAACACTGCATAGCTTCCAAGATCAGACGAGATTGGGCATGTCCAGTGTGGTTTGGCTGTAGGTGACCAAAAACATTAACTTTAGACCTCTATTACTTCTTAACTCAAGTAAATTCAATGATAAGTTGAAAAATGAAATGTAAAATGTAATAGAAAAGAATGTTATGGCAGTATAAAATTACCTACAGCTCATGGTATTCCCAGGTGGTCTCCCATCCAAATACTAACCAGGCCCAACACTGCATAGCTACCAATACCAGATGAGATTGGGCATGTCCAGTGTGGTTTGGCTGTAGGTGCTCAAAAACATTAACTTTAGACCTCTTTTTCTTCTTAACTCAAGTAAATTCATTGATAAGTTGAAAAAATTAAATGTAAAATGTAATAGAAAAGAATGCTATGGCAGTATAAAATTAGCTACAGCACCTGGTATTCCCAGGTGGGCTCCCATCCAAGTACTAACCAGGCCCAACACTGCATAGCTTCCAAGATCAGATGAGATTGGGCATGTCCAGTGTGGTTTGGCTGTAGGTGCTCAAAAGCATTAAATTTAGATCTCTATTACTTCTTAACTCAAGTAAATTCATTGATAAGTTGAAAAAATTAAATGTAAAATGTAATAGAAAAGAATGTTATGGCTGTATAAAATTACCTACAGCACCTGGTATTCCCAGGTGGTCTCTCTTTCAAGTACTAACCGGCCCCAACACTGCATAGATTCCAAGATCAGACTAGATTGGGCATGTCCAGTGTGGTTTGACTGTAGGTGCTCAAAAACATTCACTTTAGACCTCTTTTACTTCTTAACTCAAGTAAATTCATTGATAAGTGGAAAAAAATTAAATGTAAAAATGTAATAGAAAAGAATGTTATGGCAATATAAAATTACCTACTGCACCTGGTTTTCCCAGGTGGTCTCCCATCCAACTACTGACCAGGCCCAACACTGCATAGATTCCAAGATGAGATGAGATTGAGCATCTCCAGTGTGGTTTGGCTGTAGGTGCTCAAAAATATTAACTTTAGACCTCTTTTACTTCTTAACTCAAGTAAATTCAATGATAAGTTGAAAAATGAAATGTAAAATGTAATAGAAAAGAATGTTATGACAGTATAAAATTACTTACAGCCTCTGCTATTTCCAGTTGGTCTCCCATCCAAGTACTAACCAGGCCCAACACTGCATAGCTTCCAAGATCAGACGAGATTGGGCATGTCCAGTGTGGTTTGGCTGTAGGTGCACAAAAACATTAACTTTAGACCTCTTTTACTTCTTAACTCATGTAAATTCAATTATAAGTTGAAAAATGAAATGTAAAATGTAATAGAAAAGAATGTTATGGCAGTATAAAATTACCTACAGCACCTGGTATACCCAGGTGGTGTCCCATCCAAGTACTAACCAGGCCCAACACTGCATAGCTTCCAAGATCAGACGAGATTGGGCATGTCCAGTGTGGTTTGGCTGTAAGTGCGCAAAAACATTAACTTTAGACATCTATTACTACTTAACTCAAGTAAATTCATTGATAAGTTGAAAAAATTAAATGTAAAATGTAATAGAAAAGAATGTTATGGCAGTATAAGATTATCTACAGCACCTGGTATTCCCAGGTGGTCTCCCATCCAAGTACTTCCCAGACCCAACACTGCATAGCTTCCAAGATCAGACGACATTGGCCATGTCCAGTGTGGTTTGGCTGTAGGTGCTCAAAATCATTAAATTTAGACCTCTATTACTTCTTAACTCAAGTAAATTCATTGATAAGTTGAAAAAATTAAATGTAAAATGTAATAGAAAAAAATGTTATGGCACTATAAAAGTACCTACAACACCTGGTATTCCCAGGTGGCCTCCCATCCACGTACTAACCATGCCCAACACTGCATAGCTTCCAAGATCAGATGACATTGGCCATGTCCAGTATGGTTTGGCTGTAGGTTCTCAAACATATTAACTTAAGACCTCTTTTACTTCTTAACTCAAGTAAATTCATTGATAAGTTGAAAAAATTAAATGTAAAATGTAATAGAAAAGAATGTTATGGCAGTATAAAATTACCTACAGCACCTGGTATTCCCAGGTGGTTTCCCATCCAAGTACTAACCAGGCCCAACACTGCAAACTTCCAAGATCAGACGACATTGGCCATGTCCAGTGTGGTTTGGCTGTAGGTGCTCAAAAATATTAACTTTAGACCTCTTTTACTTCTTAACTCAAGTAAATTCATTGATAAGTTGAAAAAATTAAATGTAAAATGTAATAGAAAAGAATGCTATGGCAGTATAGAATTACCTACAGCACCTGGTATTCCCAGGTGGTCTCCCATCCAAGTACTAACCAGGCCCAACACTGCATAGCT
>JAUIMM010000965.1:5535000-5540000 GCA_031769625.1 Taudactylus pleione | reverse complement strand
CTTAACTCATGTAAATTCAATGATAAGTTGAAAAATGAAATGTAAAATGTAATAGAAAAGAATGTTATGGCAGTATAAAATTACCTACAGCACCTGGTATACCCAGGTGGTGTCCCATCCAAGTACTAACTAGGCCCAACACTGCATAGCTTCCAAGATCAGTCAAGATTGGGCATGTCCAGTGTGGTTTGGCTGTAGGTGCGCAAAAACATTAACTTTAGACCTCTTTTACTTTTTAACTCATGTAAATTCAATGATAAGTTGAAAAATGAAATATAAAATGTAATAGAAAAGAATGTTATGGCAGTATAAAATTACCTATAGCTCCTGCTATTCCCAGGTGGTCTCCCATCTAAGTACTAACCAGGCCCAACACTGCATAGCTTCCAAGATCAGACAAGATTGGGCATGTCCAGTGTGGATTGGCTGTAGATGCTCAAAAACATTAACTTTAGACATCTATTACTTCTTAACTCAAATAAATTCATTGATAAGTTGAAAAAATTAAATGTAAAATGTAATAGAAAAGAATGTTATGGCAGTATAAAATTACCTACAGCAGCTGGTATTCCAAGGTGGTCTCCCATCCAAGTACTAACCAGGCCCAACACTGCATAGCTTCCAAGATCAGACTAGATTGGGCATGTCCAGTGTGGTTTGGCTGTAGGTGCTCTAAAAAATTAACTTTATGCCTCTTTTACTTCTTAACTCAAGTAAATTCATTGATAAGTTGAAAAAATTAAATGTAAAATGTAATAGAAAAGAATGTTATGGCTATATAAAATTACCTACAGCACCTGGTTTTCCCAGGTGGTCTCCCATCCAAGTACTGACCATGCCCAACACTGCATAGTTTCCAAGATGAGACGAGATTGAGCATGTCCAGAGTGGTTTGGCTGTAGGTGCTCAAAAATATTAACTTTAGACCTCTTTTACTTCTTAAGTCAAGTAAATTCAATGATAAGTTTAAAAATGAAATGTAAAATGTAATAGAAAAGAATGTTATGGCAGTATAAAATTACTTACAGCTCCTGGAATTTCCAGTTGGTCTCCCATCCAAATACTAACCAGGCCCAACACTGCATAGTTTCCAAGATGAGACGAGATGGGGCATGTCCAGTGTGGTTTGGCTGTAGGTGCGCAAAAACATTAACTTTAGACCTCTTTTACTTCTTAACTCATGTAAATTCAATGATAAGTTGAAAAAATTAAATGTAAAATGTAATAGAAAAGAATGTTATGGCAGTATAAAATTACCTACAGCACCTGGTATTCCCAGGTGGTCTCCCATCCAAGTACTAACCAGGCCCAACACTGCACAGCTTCCAAGATCAGACTAGATTGGGCATGTCCAGTGTGGTTTGGCTGTAGGTGCTCAAAAATATTAACTTTATGCCTCTTTTACTTCTTAACTCAAGTAAATTCATTGATAAGTTGAAAAAATTAAATGTAAAATGTAATAGAAAAGAATGTTTTGGCTGTATAAAATTACCTACAGCACCTGGTATTTCCAGGTGGTGTCCCATCCAAGTACAAACCAGGCCCAACACTGCATAGCTTCCAAGATCAGACAAGATTGTGCCTGTCCAGTGTGGATTGTCTGTAGGTGCTCAAAAGCATTAAATTTAGACCTCTATTACTTCTTAACTCAAGTAAATTCATTGATAAGTTGAAAAAATTAAATGTAAAATGTAATAGAAAAGAATGTTATGGCAGTATAAAATTACCTACAGCACCTGGTATTTCCAGGTGGTTTCCCATACCAAGTACTAACCATGCCCAACACTGCATAGCTTCCAAGATCAGACGACATTGGCCATGTCCAGTGTGGTTTGGCTGTAGGTGCTCAAAAATATTAACTTTAGACCTCTTTTACTTCTTAACTCAAGTAAATTCAATGATAAGTTGAAAAAATGTAATGTAAAATGTAATAGAAAAGAATGTTATGGCTATATAAAATTACCTACTGCACCTGGTTTTCCCATCCAAATACTGACCAGGCCCAACACTGCATAGCTTCCAAGATGAGACGAGATTGAGCATGTGTAGTGTGGTTTGGCTGTAGGTGCTCAAAAATATTAACTTTAGACCTCTTTTACTTATTAACACAAGTAAATTCATTGATAAGTTGAAAAAATTAAATGTAAAATGTAATAGAAAAGATTGTTATGGCAGTATAAAATGATGTACAGCACCTGGTATTCCCATGTGTTCTCCCATCCAAGTACTTACCAGGCCCAACACTGCATAGCGTCCACGATCAGACGACATTGGCCATGTCCAGTGTGGTTTGGCTGTAGGTGCTCAAAAATATTAACTTTAGACCTCTTTTACTTCTTAACTCAAGTAAATTCATTGATAAGTTGAAAAAATGTAATGTAAAATGTAATAGAAAAGAATGTTATGGCCATATAAAATTACCTACAGCACCTGGTATTCCCAGGTGGTCTCCCATCCAAGTACTAACCAGGCCCAACACTGCCTAGCTTCGAAGATCAGATGAGATTGGGCATGTCCAGTGTGGTTTGGCTGTAGGTTCTCAAAAACATTAACTTTAGACCTCTATTACTTCTTAACTCAAGTAAATTCATTGATAAGTTGAAAAAATTAAATGTAAAATGTAATAGAAAAGAATGTTATGGCAGTATAAAATTACCTACAGCACCTGATTTTCCCAGGTGGTCTCCCATCCAAGTACTAACCAGCCCCAACACTGCATAGCTTCCAAGATCAGACAAGATTGGGCATGTCCAGTGTGGTTTGACTGTAGGTGCTCAACAACATTAACTTTAGACCTCTTTTACTTCTTAACTCAAGTAAATTCATTGATAATTGGAAAAAAATTAAATGTAAAATGTAATACAAAATAATGTTATGGCAGTATAAAATTACCTACAGCACCTGGTATTCCCAGGTGGTTTCCCATACCAAGTACTAACCATGCCCAACACTGCATAGCTTCCAAGATCAGACAACATTGGCCATGTCCAGTATGGTTTGGCTGTAGGTGCTCTGAAATATTAACTTTAGTCCTCTTTTACTTCGTAACTCAAGTAAATTCATTGATAAGTTGAAAAAATGTAATGTAAAATGTAATAGAAAAGAATGTTATGGCTATATAAAATTACCTACTGCACCTGGTTCTCCCAGGTGGTCTCCCGTCCAAGTACTAACCAGGCCCAACACTGCATAGCTTCCAAGATCAGACGAGATTGGGCATGTCCAGTGTGGTTTGGCTGTAGGTGCTCAAATGCATTAACTTTAGACCTCTTTTACTTCTTAACTCTAGTAAATTCATTGATAAGTTGAAAAAATGTAATGTAAAATGTAATAGAAAAGAATGTTATGGCTATATAATATTACCTACTGCACCTGGTTTTCCCAGGTGGTCTCCCATCCAAGTACTAACCAGCCCCAACACTGCATAGCTTCCAAGATCAGACAACATTGGCCATGTCCAGTGTGGTTTGGCTGTAGGTGCTCAGAAATATTAACTTTAGACCTCTTTTACTTCTTAACTCAAGTAAATTCATTGAAAATTTGAAAAAATTAAATGTATAATGTAATAGAAAAGAATGTTATGGCAGTATAAAATTACCTACAGCACCTGGTATTCCCAGGTGGTCTCCCATCCAAGTACTAACCAGGCCCAACACTGCATAGCTTCCAAGATCAGACGAGATTGGGCATGTCCAGTGTGGTTTGGCTGTAGGTGCTCAAAATCATAAACTTCAGACCTCTTTTACTTCTTAACTCAAGTAAATTCAATGATAAGTTGAAAAATGAAATGTAAAATGTAATAGAAAAGAATGTTATGGCAGTATAAAATTACCTACAGCACCTGGTATTCCCAGGTGGTTTTCCATACCAAGCACTAACCATGCCCAACACTGCATAGCTTCCAAGATCAGACAACATTGGCCATGTCCAGTGTGGTTTGGCTGTAGGTGCTCAAAAATATTAACTTTACACCTCTTTTACTTCTTAACTCAAGTAAATTAATTGATAAGTTGAAAAAATGTAATGGAAAATGTAATAGAAAAGAATGTTATGGCTATATAAAATTAACTACTGCACCTGGTTTTCCCAGGTGGTCTCCCATCCAAGTACTGACCAGGCCCAACACTGCATAGTTTCCAAGAAGAGACGAGATTGAGCATGTCCAGTGTGGTTTGGCTGTAGGTGCTCAAAAATATTAACTTTAGACCTCTTTTACTTCTTAACTCAAGTAAATTCAATGATAAGTTGAAAAATTAAATGTAAAATGTAATAGAAAAGAATGTTATGGCAGTATAAAATTACTTACAGCTCCTGGTATTTCCAGTTGGTCTCCCATCCAAGTACTAACCAGGCCCAACACTGCATAGCTTCCAAGATCAGACGAGATTGGGCATGTCCAGTGTGGTTTGGCTGCAGGTGCGCAAAAACATTAACTTTAGACCTCTTTTACTTCTTAACTCATGTAAATTCAATGATAAGTTGAAAAATGAAATGTAAAATGTAATAGAAAAGAATGTTATGGCAGTATAAAATTACCTACAGCACCTGGTATACCCAGGTGGTGTCCCATCCAAGTACTAACTAGGCCCAACACTGCATAGCTTCCAAGATCAGTCAAGATTGGGCATGTCCAGTGTGGTTTGGCTGTAGGTGCGCAAAAACATTAACTTTAGACCTCTTTTACTTTTTAACTCATGTAAATTCAATGATAAGTTGAAAAATGAAATATAAATTGTAATAGAAAAGAATGTTATGGCAGTATAAAATTACCTATAGCTCCTGCTATTCCCAGGTGGTCTCCCATCTAAGTACTAACCAGGCCCAACACTGCATAGCTTCCAAGATCAGACAAGATTGGGCATGTCCAGTGTGGATTGGCTGTAGATGCTCAAAAACATTAACTTTAGACATCTATTACTTCTTAACTCAAATAAATTCATTGATAAGTTGAAAAAATTAAATGTAAAATGTAATAGAAAGAATGTTATGGCAGTATAAAA
>JAUIMM010000965.1:5525000-5527500 GCA_031769625.1 Taudactylus pleione | reverse complement strand
TACAGCTCCTGGTATTTCCAGTTAGTCTCCCATCCAAGTACTAACCAGGCCCAACACTGCATAGCTTCCAAGATCAGACGAGATTGGGCATGTCCAGTGTGGTTTGGCTGCAGGTGCGCAAAAACATTAACTTTAGACCTCTTTTACTTCTTAACTCATGTAAATTCAATGATAAGTTGAAAAATGAAATGTAAAATGTAATAGAAAAGAATGTTATGGCAGTATAAAATTACCTACAGCACCTGGTATACCCAGGTGGTGTCCCATCCAAGTACTAACTAGGCCCAACACTGCATAGCTTCCAAGATCAGTCAAGATTGGGCATGTCCAGTGTGGTTTGGCTGTAGGTGCGCAAAAACATTAACTTTAGACCTCTTTTACTTTTTAACTCATGTAAATTCAATGATAAGTTGAAAAATGAAATATAAAATGTAATAGAAAAGAATGTTATGGCAGTATAAAATTACCTATAGCTCCTGCTATTCCCAGGTGGTCTCCCATCTAAGTACTAACCAGGCCCAACACTGCATAGCTTCCAAGATCAGACAAGATTGGGCATGTCCAGTGTGGATTGGCTGTAGATGCTCAAAAACATTAACTTTAGACATCTATTACTTCTTAACTCAAATAAATTCATTGATAAGTTGAAAAAATTAAATGTAAAATGTAATAGAAAAGAATGTTATGGCAGTATAAAATTACCTACAGCAGCTGGTATTCCAAGGTGGTCTCCCATCCAAGTACTAACCAGGCCCAACACTGCATAGCTTCCAAGATCAGACTAGATTGGGCATGTCCAGTGTGGTTTGGCTGTAGGGGCTCTAAAAAATTAACTTTATGCCTCTTTTACTTCTTAACTCAAGTAAATTCATTGATAAGTTGAAAAAATTAAATGTAAAATGTAATAGAAAAGAATGTTATGGCTATATAAAATTACCTACAGCACCTGGTTTTCCCAGGTGGTCTCCCATCCAAGTACTGACCATGCCCAACACTGCATAGTTTCCAAGATGAGACGAGATTGAGCATGTCCAGAGTGGTTTGGCTGTAGGTGCTCAAAAATATTAACTTTAGACCTCTTTTACTTCTTAACTCAAGTAAATTCAATGATAAGTTTAAAAATGAAATGTAAAATGTAATAGAAAAGAATGTTATGGCAGTATAAAATTACTTACAGCTCCTGGAATTTCCAGTTGGTCTCCCATCCAAATACTAACCAGGCCCAACACTGCATAGTTTCCAAGATGAGACGAGATGGGGCATGTCCAGTGTGGTTTGGCTGTAGGTGCGCAAAAACATTAACTTTAGACCTCTTTTACTTCTTAACTCATGTAAATTCAATGATAAGTTGAAAAAATTAAATGTAAAATGTAATAGAAAAGAATGTTATGGCAGTATAAAATTACCTACAGCACCTGGTATTCCCAGGTGGTCTCCCATCCAAGTACTAACCAGGCCCAACACTGCACAGCTTCCAAGATCAGACTAGATTGGGCATGTCCAGTGTGGTTTGGCTGTAGGTGCTCAAAAATATTAACTTTATGCCTCTTTTACTTCTTAACTCAAGTAAATTCATTGATAAGTTGAAAAAATTAAATGTAAAATGTAATAGAAAAGAATGTTTTGGCTGTATAAAATTACCTACAGCACCTGGTATTTCCAGGTGGTGTCCCATCCAAGTACAAACCAGGCCCAACACTGCATAGCTTCCAAGATCAGACGAGATTGTGCCTGTCCAGTGTGGATTGTCTGTAGGTGCTCAAAAGCATTAAATTTAGACCTCTATTACTTCTTAACTCAAGTAAATTCATTGATAAGTTGAAAAAATTAAATGTAAAATGTAATAGAAAAGAATGTTATGGCAGTATAAAATTACCTACAGCACCTGGTATTTCCAGGTGGTTTCCCATACCAAGTACTAACCATGCCCAACACTGCATAGCTTCCAAGATCAGACGACATTGGCCATGTCCAGTGTGGTTTGGCTGTAGGTGCTCAAAAATATTAACTTTAGACCTCTTTTACTTCTTAACTCAAGTAAATTCAATGATAAGTTGAAAAAATGTAATGTAAAATGTAATAGAAAAGAATGTTATGGCTATATAAAATTACCTACTGCACCTGGTTTTCACATCCAAGTACTGACCAGGCCCAACACTGCATAGCTTCCAAGATGAGACGAGATTGAGCATGTGTAGTGTGGTTTGGCTGTAGGTGCTCAAAAATATTAACTTTAGACCTCTTTTACTTATTAACACAAGTAAATTCAATGATAAGTTGAAAAATGAAATGTAAAATGTAATAGAAAAGAATGTTATAACAGTATAAAATTACCTACAGCTCCAGGTATTCCCAGGTGGTCTCCCATCCAAGTACTAACCAGGCCCAACTCTGCATAGATTCCAAGATCAGACAAGATTGGGCATGTCCAGTGTGGTTTGGCTGTAGATGCTCAGAAACATTTTACTTTAGACATCTATTACTTCTTAACTCAAGTAAA
>JAUIMM010000965.1:5517500-5520000 GCA_031769625.1 Taudactylus pleione | reverse complement strand
TGGTATTCCCAGGTGGTTTCCCATCCAAGTACTAACTAGGCCCAACACTGCATAGCTTCCAAGATCAGACGACATTGGCCATGTCCAGTGTGGTTTGGCTGTAGGTGCTCAAAAATATTAACTTTAGACCTCTTTTACTTCTTAACTCAAGTAAATTCATTGATAAGTTGAAAAAATTAAATGTAAAATGTAATAGAAAAGAATGTTATGGCAGTATAAAATTACCTACAGCACCTGGTATTCCCAGGTGGTCTCCCTACCAAGTACTAACCATGCCCAACACTGCATAGCTTCCAAGATCAGACAACATTGGCCATGTCCAGTATGGTTTGGCTGTAGGTGCTCTGAAATATTAACTTTAGTCCTCTTTTACTTCGTAACTCAAGTAAATTCATTGATAAGTTGAAAAAATGTAATGTAAAATGTAATAGAAAAGAATGTTATGGCTATATAAAATTACCTACTGCACCTGGTTTTCCCAGGTGGTCTCCCGTCCAAGTACTAACCAGGCCGAACACTGCATAGCTTCCAAGATCAGACGAGATTGGGCATGTCCAGTGTGGTTTGGCTGTAGGTGCTCAAATGCATTAACTTTAGACCTCTTTTACTTCTTAACTCTAGTAAATTCATTGATAAGTTGAAAAAATGTAATGTAAAATGTAATAGAAAAGAATGTTATGGCTATATAAAATTACCTACTGCACCTGGTTTTCCCAGGTGGTCTCCCATCCAAGTACTAACCAGCCCCAACACTGCATAGCTTCCAAGATCAGACAACATTGGCCATGTCCAGTGTGGTTTGGCTGTAGGTGCTCAGAAATATTAACTTTAGACCTCTTTTACTTCTTAACTCAAGTAAATTCATTGATAATTTGAAAAAATTAAATGTATAATGTAATAGAAAAGAATGTTATGGCAGTATAAAATTACCTACAGCACCTGGTATTCCCAGGTGGTCTCCCATCCAAGTACTAACCAGGCCCAACACTGCATAGCTTCCAAGATCAGACGAGATTGGGCATGTCCAGTGTGGTTGGCTGTAGGTGCTCAAAATCATAAACTTCAGACCTCTTTTACTTCTTAACTCAAGTAAATTCAATGATAAGTTGAAAAATGAAATGTAAAATGTAATAGAAAAGAATGTTATGGCAGTATAAAATTACCTACAGCACCTGGTATTCCCAGGTGGTTTTCCATACCAAGCACTAACCATGCCCAACACTGCATAGCTTCCAAGATCAGACAACATTGGCCATGTCCAGTGTGGTTTGGCTGTAGGTGCTCAAAAATATTAACTTTACACCTCTTTTACTTCTTAACTCAAGTAAATTCATTGATAAGTTGAAAAAATGTAATGGAAAATGTAATAGAAAAGAATGTTATGGCTATATAAAATTAACTACTGCACCTGGTTTTCCCAGGTGGTCTCCCATCCAAGTACTGACCAGGCCCAACACTGCATAGTTTCCAAGAAGAGACGAGATTGAGCATGTCCAGTGTGGTTTGGCTGTAGGTGCTCAAAAATATTAACTTTAGACCTCTTTTACTTCTTAACTCAAGTAAATTCAATGATAAGTTGAAATATGAAATGTAAAATGTAATAGAAAAGAATGTTATGGCAGTATAAAATTACTTACAGCTCCTGGTATTTCCAGTTGGTCTCCCATCCAAGTACTAACCAGGCCCAACACTGCATAGCTTCCAAGATCAGACGAGATTGGGCATGTCCAGTGTGGTTTGGCTGCAGGTGCGCAAAAACATTAACTTTAGACCTCTTTTACTTCTTAACTCATGTAAATTCAATGATAAGTTGAAAAATGAAATGTAAAATGTAATAGAAAAGAATGTTATGGCAGTATAAAATTACCTACAGCACCTGGTATACCCAGGTGGTGTCCCATCCAAGTACTAACTAGGCCCAACACTGCATAGCTTCCAAGATCAGTCAAGATTGGGCATGTCCAGTGTGGTTTGGCTGTAGGTGCGCAAAAACATTAACTTTAGACCTCTTTTACTTTTTAACTCATGTAAATTCAATGATAAGTTGAAAAATGAAATATAAAATGTAATAGAAAAGAATGTTATGGCAGTATAAAATTACCTATAGCTCCTGCTATTCCCAGGTGGTCTCCCATCTAAGTACAAACCAGGCCCAACACTGCATAGCTTCCAAGATCAGACAAGATTGGGCATGTCCAGTGTGGATTGGCTGTAGATGCTCAAAAACATTAACTTTAGACATCTATTACTTCTTAACTCAAATAAATTCATTGATAAGTTGAAAAAATTAAATGTAAAATGTAATAGAAAAGAATGTTATGGCAGTATAAAATTACCTACAGCAGCTGGTATTCCAAGGTGGTCTCCCATCCAAGTACTAACCAGGCCCAACACTGCATAGCTTCCAAGATCAGACTAGATTGGGCATGTCCAGTGTGGTTTGGCTGTAGGTGCTCTAAAAAATTAACTTTATGCCTCTTTTACTTCTTAACTCAAGTAA
>JAUIMM010000965.1:5507500-5510000 GCA_031769625.1 Taudactylus pleione | reverse complement strand
ATAAGTGGAAAAAATGAAATGTAAAATGTAATAGAAAAGAATGTTATGGCAGTATAAAATTACCTACAGCACCTGGGATTCCCAGGTGGTCTCCCATCCATGTACTAACCATGCCCAACACTGCATAGCTTCCAAGATCAGATGACATTGGCCATGTCCAGTATGGTTTGGCTGTAGGTGCTCAAACATATTAACTTAAGACCTCTTTTACTTCTTAACTCAAGTAAATTCATTGATAAGTTGAAAAAATTAAATGTAAATTGTAATAGAAAAGAATTTTATGGCAGTATAAAATTACCTACAGCACCTGGTATTCCCAGGTGGTTTCCCATCCAAGTACTAACTAGGCCCAACACTGCATAGCTTCCAAGATCAGACGACATTGGCCATGTCCAGTGTGGTTTGGCTGTAGGTGCTCAAAAATATTAACTTTAGACCTCTTTTACTTCTTAACTCAAGTAAATTCATTGATAAGTTGAAAAAATTAAATGTAAAATGTAATAGAAAAGAATGTTATTGCAGTATAAAATTACCTACAGCACCTGGTATTCCCAGGTGGTCTCCCATCCAAGTACTAACTAGCCCCAACACTGCATAGCTTCCAAGATCAGACAACATTGGCCATGTCCAGTGTGGTTTGGCTGTAGGTGCTCAGAAATATTAACTTTAGACCTCTTTTACTTCTTAACTCAAGTAAATTCATTGATAATTTGAAGAATGTAAATGTATAATGTAATAGAGAAGAATGTTATGGCAGTATAAAATTACCTACAGCACCTGGTATTCCCAGGTGGTCTCCCATCCAAGTACTAAGCAGGCCCAACACTGCATAGCTTTCAAGATCAGACGAGATTGGGCATGTCCAGTGTGGTTTGGCTGTAGGTGCTCAAAATCATAAACTTCAGACCTCTTTTACTTCTTAACTCAAGTAAATTCAATGATAAGTTGAAAAATGAAATGTAAAATGTAATAGAAAAGAATGTTATGGCAGTATAAAAGTATCTACAGCACCTGGTATTCCCAGGTGGTCTCCCATCCACGTACTAACCATGCCCAACACTGCATAGCTTCCAAGATCAGATGACATTGGCCATGTCCAGTATGGTTTGGCTGTAGGTGCTCAAACATAATAACTGAAGACCTCTTTTACTTCTTAACTCAAGTAAATTCATTGATAAGTTGAAAAAATTAAATGTAAAATGTAATAGAAAAGAATGTTATGGCAGTATAAAATTACCTACAGCACCTGGTATTCCCAGGTGGTTTCCCATCCTAGTACTAACCAGGCACAACACTGCATAGCTTCCAAGATCAGACGACATTGGCCATGTCCAGTGTGGTTTGGCTGTAAGTGCTCAAAAATATTAACTTTAGACCTCTTTTACTTCTTAACTCAAGTAAATTCATTGATAATTTGAAAAAATTAAATGTAAAATGTAATAAAAAAGAATGTTATTGCAGTATAAAATTACCTACAGCACCTGGTATTCCCAGGTGGACTCCCATCCAAGTACTAACCAGCCCCAACACTGAATAGCTTCCAAGATCAGACGAGATTGGGCATGTCCAGTGTGGTTTGACTGTAGGTGCTCAAAAACATTCACTTTAGACCTCTTTTACTTCTTAAGTCAAGTAAATTCATTGATAAGTGGAAAAAAATGAAATGTAAAATGTAATAGAAAAGAATGTTATGGCAGTATAAAATTACTTACAGCTCCTGGTATTTCCAGTTGGTCTCCCATCCAAGTACTAACCAGGCCCAACACTGCATAGCTTCCAAGATCAGACGAGATTGGGCATGTCCAGTGTGGTTTGGCTGTAGGTGCGCAAAAACATTAACTTTAGACCTCTTTTACTTCTTAACTCATGTAAATTCAATGATAAGTTGAAAAATGAAATGTAAAATGTAATAGAAAAGAATGTTATGGCAGTATAAAATTACCTACAGCACCTGGTATACCCAGGTGGTGTCCCATCCAAGTACTAACTAGGCCCAACACTGCATAGCTTCCAAGATCAGTCAAGATTGGGCATGTCCAGTGTGGTTTGGCTGTAGGTGCGCAAAAACATTAACTTTAGACCTCTTTTACTTTTTAACTCATGTAAATTCAATGATAAGTTGAAAAATGAAATATAAAATGTAATAGAAAAGAATGTTATGGCAGTATAAAATTACCTATAGCTCCTGCTATTCCCAGGTGGTCTCCCATCTAAGTACTAACCAGGCCCAACACTGCATAGCTTCCAAGATCAGACAAGATTGGGCATGTCCAGTGTGGATTGGCTGTAGATGCTCAAAAACATTAACTTTAGACATCTATTACTTCTTAACTCAAATAAATTCATTGATAAGTTGAAAAAATTAAATGTAAAATGTAATAGAAAAGAATGTTATGGCAGTATAAAATTACCTACAGCAGCTGGTATTCCCAGGTGGTCTCCCATCCAAGTACTAACCAGGCCCAACACTGCATAGCTTCCAAGATCAGACTAGATTGGG
>JAUIMM010000965.1:5497500-5500000 GCA_031769625.1 Taudactylus pleione | reverse complement strand
AGATTGGGCATGTCCAGTGTGGTTTGGCTGTAGGTGCTCAAAATCATAAACTTCAAACCTCTTTTACTTCTTAACTCAAGTAAATTCAATGATAAGTTGAAAAATGAAATGTAAAATATAATAGAAAAGAATGTTATGGCAGTATAAAATTACTTACAGCTTCTGTTATTTCCAGTTGGTCTCCCATCCAAGTACTAACCAGGCCCAACACTGCATAGCTTCCAAGATCAGACGAGATTGGGCATGTCCAGTGTGGTTTGGCTGCAGGCACTCAAAAACATTAACTTTAGACCTCTTTTACTTCTTAACTCAAGTAAATTCATTGATAAGTTGAAAAAATTAAATGTAAAATGTAATAGAAAAGAATGTTATGTCAGTATAAAATTAACTACAGCATCTGGAATTCCCAGGTGTTCTCCCATCCAAGTACTAACCAGGCCCAATACTGCATAGCTTCCAAGATCAGAAGAGATTGGGCATGTCCAGTGTGGTTTGGCTGCAGGCGATCAAAAATATTTACTTTAGACCTCTTTTACTTCTTAACTCAAGTAAATTCATTGGTAAGTTGAAAAATTAAATGTAAAATGTAATAGAAAAGACTGTTATGGCAGTATAAAATTACCTAAAGCACATGGTATTCCCATGTAGTCTCCCATCCAAGTACTAACCAGGCCCAACACTGCATAGCTTCCAAGATCAGATGAGATTGGGCACGTCCAGTGTGGTTTGTCTGTAGGTGCTCAAAAACATTAACTTTAGACCTCTTATACTTCTTAACTCAAGTAAATTCATTGATAAGTTGAAAAAATTAAATGTAAAATGTAATAGAAAAGAATGTTATGGCAGTATAAAATGATGTACAGCACCTGGTATTCCCATGTGTTCTCCCATCCAAGTACTTACCAGGCCCAACACTGCATAGCGTCCACGATCAGACGACATTGGCCATGTCCAGTGTGGTTTGGCTGTAGGTGCTCAAAAATATTAACTTTAGACCTCTTTTACTTCTTAACTCAAGTAAATTCATTGATAAGTTGAAAAAATGTAATGTAAAATGTAATAGAAAAGAATGTTATGGCTATATAAAATTACCTACAGCACCTGGTATTCCCAGGTGGTCTCCCATCCAAATACTAACCAGGCCCAACACTGCCTAGCTTCGAAGATCAGATGAGATTGGGCTTGTCCAGTGTGGTTTGGCTGTTGGTTCTCAAAAACATTAACTTTAGACCTCTATTACTTATTAACTCAAGTAAATTCATTGATAAGTTGAAAAAATTAAATGTAAAATGTAATAGAAAAGAATGTTATGGCAGTATAAAATTACCTACAGCTCCTGGTATTCCCAGGTGGTCTCCCATCCAAGTACTAACCAGCCCCAACACTGCATAGCTTCCAAGATCAGACGAGATTGGGCATGTCCAGTGTGGTTTGACTGTAGGTGCTCAACAACATTAACTTTAGACCTCTTTTACTTCTTAACTCAAGTAAATTCATTGATAATTGCAAAAAAATAAAATGTAAAATGTAATACAAAATAATGTTATGGCAGTATAAAATTACCTACAGCACCTGGCATTCCCAGGTGGTTTCCCATACCAAGTACTAACCATGCCCAACACTGCATAGCTTCCAAGATCAGACAACATTGGCCATGTCCAGTATGGTTTGGCTGTAGGTGCTCTGAAATATTAACTTTAGTCCTCTTTTACTTCTTAACTCAAGTAAATTCATTGATAAGTTGAAAAAATGTAATGTAAAATGTAATAGAAAAGAATGTTATGGCTATATAAAATTACCTACTGCACCTGGTTTTCCCAGGTGGTCTCCCGTCCAAGTACTAACCAGGCCCAACACTGCATAGCTTCCAAGATCAGACGAGATTGGGCATGTCCAGTGTGGTTTGGCTGTAGGTGCTCAAATGCATTAACTTTAGACCTCTTTTACTTCTTAACTCAAGTAAATTCATTGATAAGTTGAAAAAATGTAATGTAAAATGTAATAGAAAAGAATGTTATGGCTATATAAAATTACCTACTGCACCTGGTTTTCCCAGGTGGTCTCCCATCCAAGTACTAACCAGCCCCAACACTGCATAGCTTCCAAGATCAGACAACATTGGCCATGTCCAGTGTGGTTTGGCTGTAGGTGCTCAGAAATATTAACTTTAGACCTCTTTTACTTCTTAACTCAAGTAAATTCATTGATAATTTGAAAAAATTAAATGTATAATGTAATAGAAAAGAATGTTATGGCAGTATAAAATTACCTACAGCACCTGGTATTCCCAGGTGGTCTCCCATCCAAGTACTAACCAGGCCCAACACTGCATAGCTTCCAAGATCAGACGAGATTGGGCATGTCCAGTGTGGTTTGGCTGTAGGTGCTCAAAATCATAAACTTCAGACCTCTTTTACTTCTTAACTCAAGTAAATTCAATGATAAGTTGAAAAATGAAATGTAAAATGTAATAGAAAAGAATGTTATGGCAGTATAAAAT
>JAUIMM010000965.1:5485000-5492500 GCA_031769625.1 Taudactylus pleione | reverse complement strand
TAGCTTCCAAGATCAGACGAGATTGGGCATGTCCAGCGTGGTTTGACTGTAGGTGCTCAATAGCATTAACTTTAGACATCTTTTACTACTTAACTCAAGTAAATTCATTGATAAGTTGAAAAAAATTAAATGTAAAATGTAATAGAAAATAATGTTATGGCAGTATAAAATTACCTACAGCACCTGGTATTCCCAGGTGGTTTCCCATACCAAGTACTAACCATGCCCAACACTGCATAGCTTCCAAGATCAGACAACATTGGCCATGTCTAGTGAGGTTTGGCTGTAGGTGCTCAGAAATATTAACTATAGAACTTTGTTACTGCTTAACACAAGTAAATTCATTGATAAGTTGAAAAAATGTAATGTAAAATGTAATAGAAAAGAATGTTATGGCTATATAAATTACCTACTGCACCTGGTTTTCCCTGGTGGTCTCCCATCCAAGCACTGACCAGGCCCAACTCTGCATAGCTTCCAAGATCAGACGAGATTGGGAATGTCCAGTGTGGTTTGGCTGTAGGTGCTCAAAAACATTAACTTTAGACCTCTTTTACTTCTTAACTCAAGTAAATTCATTGATAATTTGAAAAAATTAAATGTATAATGTAATAGAAAAGAATGTTATGGCAGTATAAAATTACCTACAGCACCTGGTATTCCCAGGTGGTCTCCCATTCAAGTACTAATCAGGCCCAACACTGCATAGCTTCCAAGATCAGACGAGATTGGGCATGTCCAGTGTGGTTTGGCTGTAGGTGCTCAAAATCATAAACTTCAAACCTCTTTTACTTCTTAACTCAAGTAAATTCAATGATAAGTTGAAAAATGAAATGTAAAATATAATAGAAAAGAATGTTATGGCAGTATAAAATTACTTACAGCTCCTGTTATTTCCAGTTGGTCTCCCATCCAAGTACTAACCAGGCCCAACACTGCATAGCTTCCAAGATCAAACGAGATTGGGCATGTCCAGTGTGGTTTGGCTGCAGGCACTCAAAAACATTAACTTTAGACCTCTTTTACTTCTTAACTCAAGTAAATTCATTGATAAGTTGAAAAAATTAAATGTAAAATGTAATAGAAAAGAATGTTATGTCAGTATAAAATTAACTACAGCATCTGGAATTCCCAGGTGTTCTCCCATCCAAGTACTAACCAGGCCCAATACTGCATAGCTTCCAAGATCAGAAGAGATTGGGCATGTCCAGTGTGGTTTGGCTGCAGGCGATCAAAAATATTTACTTTAGACCTCTTTTACTTCTTAACTCAAGTAAATTCATTGGTAAGTTGAAAAATTAAATGTAAAATGTAATAGAAAAGACTGTTATGGCAGTATAAAATTACCTAAAGCACATGGTATTCCCATGTAGTCTCCCATCCAAGTACTAACCAGGCCCAACACTGCATAGCTTCCAAGATCAGATGAGATTGGGCACGTCCAGTGTGGTTTGTCTGTAGGTGCTCAAAAACATTAACTTTAGACCTCTTATACTTCTTAACTCAAGTAAATTCATTGATAAGTTGAAAAAATTAAATGTAAAATGTAATAGAAAAGAATGTTATGGCAGTATAAAATGATGTACAGCACCTGGTATTCCCATGTGTTCTCCCATCCAAGTACTTACCAGGCCCAACACTGCATAGCGTCCACGATCAGACGACATTGGCCATGTCCAGTGTGGTTTGGCTGCAGGCACTCAAAAACATTAACTTTAGACCTCTTTTACTTCTTAACTCAAGTAAATTCATTGATAAGTTGAAAAAATTAAATGTAAAATGTAATAGAAAAGAATGTTATGTCAGTATAAAATTAACTACAGCATCTGGAATTCCCAGGTGTTCTCCCATCCAAGTACTAACCAGGCCCAATACTGCATAGCTTCCAAGATCAGAAGAGATTGGGCATGTCCAGTGTGGTTTGGCTGCAGGCGATCAAAAATATTTACTTTAGACCTCTTTTACTTCTTAACTCAAGTAAATTCATTGGTAAGTTGAAAAATTAAATGTAAAATGTAATAGAAAAGACTGTTATGGCAGTATAAAATTACCTAAAGCACATGGTATTCCCATGTAGTCTCCCATCCAAGTACTAACCAGGCCCAACACTGCATAGCTTCCAAGATCAGATGAGATTGGGCACGTCCAGTGTGGTTTGTCTGTAGGTGCTCAAAAACATTAACTTTAGACCTCTTATACTTCTTAACTCAAGTAAATTCATTGATAAGTTGAAAAAATTAAATGTAAAATGTAATAGAAAAGAATGTTATGGCAGTATAAAATGATGTACAGCACCTGGTATTCCCATGTGTTCTCCCATCCAAGTACTTACCAGGCCCAACACTGCATAGCGTCCACGATCAGACGACATTGGCCATGTCCAGTGTGGTTTGGCTGTAGGTGCTCAAAAATATTAACTTTAGACCTCTTTTACTTCTTAACTCAAGTAAATTCATTGATAAGTTGAAAAAATGTAATGTAAAATGTAATAGAAAAGAATATTATGGCTATATAAAATTACCTACAGCACCTGGTATTCCCAGGTGGTCTCCCATCCAAATACTAACCAGGCCCAACACTGCCTAGCTTCGAAGATCAGATGAGATTGGGCTTGTCCAGTGTGGTTTGGCTGTTGGTTCTCAAAAACATTAACTTTAGACCTCTATTACTTCTTAACTCAAGTAAATTCATTGATAAGTTGAAAAAATTAAATGTAAAATATAATAGAAAAGAATGTTATGGCAGTATAAAATTACCTACAGCTCCTGGTATTCCCAGGTGGTCTCCCATCCAAGTACTAACCAGCCCCAACACTGCATAGCTTCCAAGATCAGACGAGATTGGGCATGTCCAGTGTGGTTTGACTGTAGGTGCTCAACAACATTAACTTTAGACCTCTTTTACTTCTTAACTCAAGTAAATTCATTGATAATTGCAAAAAAATAAAATGTAAAATGTAATACAAAATAATGTTATGGCAGTATAAAATTACCTACAGCACCTGGCATTCCCAGGTGGTTTCCCATACCAAGTACTAACCATGCCCAACACTGCATAGCTTCCAAGATCAGACAACATTGGCCATGTCCAGTATGGTTTGGCTGTAGGTGCTCTGAAATATTAACTTTAGTCCTCTTTTACTTCTTAACTCAAGTAAATTCATTGATAAGTTGAAAAAATGTAATGTAAAATGTAATAGAAAAGAATGTTATGGCTATATAAAATTACCTACTGCACCTGGTTTTCCCAGGTGGTCTCCCGTCCAAGTACTAACCAGGCCCAACACTGCATAGCTTCCAAGATCAGACGAGATTGGGCATGTCCAGTGTGGTTTGGCTGTAGGTGCTCAAATGCATTAACTTTAGACCTCTTTTACTTCTTAACTCAAGTAAATTCATTGATAAGTTGAAAAAATGTAATGTAAAATGTAATAGAAAAGAATGTTATGGCTATATAAAAATACCTACTGCACCTGGTTTTCCCAGGTGGTCTCCCATCCAAGTACTAACCAGCCCCAACACTGCATAGCTTCCAAGATCAGACAACATTGGCCATGTCCAGTGTGGTTTGGCTGTAGGTGCTCAGAAATATTAACTTTAGACCTCTTTTACTTCTTAACTCAAGTAAATTCATTGATAATTTGAAAAAATTAAATGTATAATGTAATAGAAAAGAATGTTATGGCAGTATAAAATTACCTACAGCACCTGGTATTCCCAGGTGGTCTCCCATCCAAGTACTAACCAGGCCCAACACTGCATAGCTTCCAAGATCAGACGAGATTGGGCATGTCCAGTGTGGTTTGGCTGTAGGTTCTCAAAATCATAAACTTCAGACCTCTTTTACTTCTTAACTCAAGTAAATTCAATGATAAGTTGAAAAATGAAATGTAAAATGTAATAGAAAAGAATGTTATGGCAGTATAAAATTACCTACAGCACCTGGTATTCCCAGGTGGTTTTCCATACCAAGCACTAACCATGCCCAACACTGCATAGCTTCCAAGATCAGACAACATTGGCCATGTCCAGTGTGGTTTGGCTGTAGGTGCTCAAAAATATTAACTTTACACCTCTTTTACTTCTTAACTCAAGTAAATTCATTGATAAGTTGAAAAAATGTAATGTAAAATGTAATAGAAAAGAATGTTATGGCTATATAAAATTACCTACTGCACCTGGTTTTCCCAGGTGGTCTCCCAACCAAGTACTGACCAGGCCCAACACTGCATAGCTTCCAAGATGGGACGAGATTGAGCATGTCCAGTGTGTTTTGGCTGTAGGTGCTTAAAAATATTAACTTTAGACCTCTTTTACTTCTTAACTCAAGTAAATTCAATGATAAGTTGAAAAATGAAATGTAAAATGTAATAGAAAAGAATGTTATGGCAGTATAAAATTACTTACAGCTCCTGGTATTTCCAGTTGGTCTCCCATCCAAGTACTAACCAGGCCCAACACTGCATAGCTTCCAAGATCAGACGAGATTGGGCATGTCCAGTGTGGTTTGGCTGTAGGCGGGCAAAAACATTAACTTTAGACCTCTTTTACTTCTTTACTCATGTAAATTCAATGATAAGTTGAAAAATGAAATGTAAAATGTAATTTAAAAGAATGTTATGGCAGTATAAAATTACCTACAGCACCTGGTATACCCAGGTGGTGTCCCATCCAAGTACTAACCAGGCCCAACACTGCATAGCTTCCAAGATCAGACGAGATTGGGCATGTCCAGTGTGGTTTGGCTGTAGGTGCGCAAAAACTTTAACTTTAGACCTGTTTTACTTCTTAACTCATGTAAATTCAATGATAAGTTGAAAAATGAAATGTAAAATGTAATAGAAAAGAATGTTATGGCAGTATAAAATTACCTACAGCTCCTGGTATTCCCAGGTGGTCTCCCATCCAAGTACTAACCATGCCCAATACTGCATAGTTTCCAAGATCAGACAAGATTGGTCATGTCCAGTGTGGTTTGGCTGTAGATGCTCAAAAACATTAACTTTAGACATCTATTACTTCTTAACTCAAGTAAATTCATTGATAAGTTGAAAAAATTAAATGTAAAATCTAATAGAAAAGAATGTTATGGCAGTATAAAATTACCTACAGCACCTGGTATTCCCAGGTGGTCTCCCATCCAAGTACTAACCAGGCCCAACACTGCATAGCTTCCAAGATCAGACGAGATTGTGCATGTCCAGTGTGGTTTGGCTGTAGGTGCTCAAAAGCATTAAATTTAGACCTTTTTTACTTCTTAACTCAAGTAAATTCATTGATAAGTGGAAAAAAATGAAATGTAAAATGTAATAGAAAAGAATGTTATGGCAGTATAAAATTACCTACAGCACCTGGGATTCCCAGGTGGTCTCCCGTCCATGTACTAACCATGCCCAACACTGCATAGCTTCCAAGATCAGATGACATTGGCCATGTCCAGTATGGTTTGGCTGTAGGTGCTCAAACATATTAACTTAAGACCTCTTTTACTTCTTAACTCAAGTAAATTCATTGATAAGTTGAAAAAATTAAATGTAAAATGTAATAGAAAAGAATTTTATGGCAGTATAAAATTACCTACAGCACCTGGTATTCCCAGGTGGTTTCCCATCCAAGTACTAACTAGGCCCAACACTGCATAGCTTCCAAGATCAGACAACATTGGCCATGTCCAGTGTGGTTTGGCTGTAGGTGCTCAAAAATATTAACTTTAGACCTCTTTTACTTCTTAACTCAAGTAAATTCATTGATAAGTTGAAAAAATTAAATGTAAAATGTAATAGAAAAGAATGTTATGGCAGTATAAAATTACCTACAGCACCTGGTATTCCCAGGTGGTCTCCCATCCAAGTACTAACTAGCCCCAACACTGCATAGCTTCCAAGATCAGACAACATTGGCCATGTCCAGTGTGGTTTGGCTGTAGGTGCTCAGAAATATTAACTTTAGACCTCTTTTACTTCTTAACTCAAGTAAATTCATTGATAATTTGAAGAATGTAAATGTATAATGTAATAGAGAAGAATGTTATGGCAGTATAAAATTACCTACAGCACCTGGTATTCCCAGGTGGTCTCCCATCCAAGTACTAAGCAGGCCCAACACTGCATAGCTTCCAAGATCAGACGAGATTGGGCATGTCCAGTGTGGTTTGGCTGTAGGTGCTCAAAATCATAAACTTCAGACCTCTTTTACTTCTTAACTCAAGTAAATTCAATGATAAGTTGAAAAATGAAATGTAAAATGTAATAGAAAAGAATGTTATGGCAGTATAAAAGTATCTACAGCACCTGGTATTCCCAGGTGGTCTCCCATCCACGTACTAACCATGCCCAACACTGCATAGCTTCCAAGATCAGATGACATTGGCCATGTCCAGTATGGTTTGGCTGTAGGTGCTCAAACATAATAACTGAAGACCTCTTTTACTTCTTAACTCAAGTAAATTCATTGATAAGTTGAAAAAATTAAATGTAAAATGTAATAGAAAAGAATGTTATGGCAGTATAAAATTACCTACAGCACCTGGTATTCCCAGGTGGTTTCCCATCCTAGTACTAACCAGGCACAACACTGCATAGCTTCCAAGATCAGACGACATTGGCCATGTCCAGTGTGGTTTGGCTGTAAGTGCTCAAAAATATTAACTTTAGACCTCTTTTACTTCTTAACTCAAGTAAATTCATTGATAATTTGAAAAAATTAAATGTAAAATGTAATAAAAAAGAATGTTATTGCAGTATAAAATTACCTACAGCACCTGGTATTCCCAGGTGGATTCCCATCCAAGTACTAACCAGCCCCAACACTGAATAGCTTCCAAGATCAGACGAGATTGGGCATGTCCAGTGTGGTTTGACTGTAGGTGCTCAAAAACATTCACTTTAGACCTCTTTTACTTCTTAAGTCAAGTAAATTCATTGATAAGTGGAAAAAAATGAAATGTAAAATGTAATAGAAAAGAATGTTATGGCAGTATAAAATTACTTACAGCTCCTGGTATTTCCAGTTGGTCTCCCATCCAAGTACTAACCAGGCCCAACACTGCATAGCTTCCAAGATCAGACGAGATTGGGCATGTCCAGTGTGGTTTGGCTGTAGGTGCGCAAAAACATTAACTTTAGACCTCTTTTACTTCTTAACTCATGTAAATTCAATGATAAGTTGAAAAATGAAATGTAAAATGTAATAGAAAAGAATGTTATGGCAGTATAAAATTACCTACAGCACCTGGTATACCCAGGTGGTGTCCCATCCAAGTACTAACTAGGCCCAACACTGCATAGCTTCCAAGATCAGTCAAGATTGGGCATGTCCAGTGTGGTTTGGCTGTAGGTGCGCAAAAACATTAACTTTAGACCTCTTTTACTTTTTAACTCATGTAAATTCAATGATAAGTTGAAAAATGAAATATAAAATGTAATAGAAAAGAATGTTATGGCAGTATAAAATTACCTATAGCTCCTGCAATTCCCAGGTGGTCTCCCATCTAAGTACTAAC
>JAUIMM010000965.1:5460000-5465000 GCA_031769625.1 Taudactylus pleione | reverse complement strand
TGTGGTTTGGCTGTAGGTGCTCAAAAATATTAACTTTAGACCTCTTTTACTTCTTAACTCAAGTAAATTCAATGATAAGTTTAAAAATGAAATGTAAAATGTAATAGAAAAGAATGTTATGGCAGTATAACATTACTTACAGCTCCTGGTATTTCCAGTTGGTCTCCCATCCAAATACTAACCAGGCCCAACACTGCATAGTTTCCAAGATCAGACGAGATTGGGCATGTCCAGTGTGGTTTGGCTGTAGGTGCGCAAAAACATTAACTTTAGACCTCTTTTACTTCTTAACTCATGTAAATTCAATGATAAGTTGAAAAAATTAAATGTAAAATGTAATAGAAAAGAATGTTATGGCAGTATAAAATTACCTACAGCACCTGGTATTCCCAGGTGGTCTCCCATCCAAGTACTAACCAGGCCCAACACTGCATAGCTTCCAAGATCAGACTAGATTGGGCATGTCCAGTGTGGTTTGGCTGTAGGTGCTCAAAAATATTAACTTTATGCCTCTTTTACTTCTTAACTCAAGTAAATTCATTGATAAGTTGAAAAAATTAAACGTAAAATGTAATAGAAAAGAATGTTTTGGCTGTATAAAATTACCTACAGCACCTGGTATTTCCAGGTGGTGTCCCATCCAAGTACAAACCAGGCCCAACACTGCATAGCTTCCAAGATCAGACGAGATTGTGCATGTCCAGTGTGGATTGTCTGTAGGTGCTCAAAAGCATTAAATTTAGACCTCTATTACTTCATAACTCAAGTAAATTCATTGATAAGTTGAAAAAATTAAATGTAAAATGTAATAGAAAAGAATGTTATGGCAGTATAAAATTACCTACAGCACCTGGTATTTCCAGGTGGTTTCCCATACCAAGTACTAACCATGCCCAACACTGCATAGCTTCCAAGATCAGATGACATTGGCCATGTCCAGTGTGGTTTGGCTGTAGGTGCTCAAAAATATTAACTTTAGACCTCTTTTACTTCTTAACTCAAGTAAATTCAATGATAAGTTGAAAAAATGTAATGTAAAATGTAATAGAAAAGAATGTTATGGCTATATAAAATTACCTACTGCACCTGGTTTTCCCAGGTGGTCTCCCAACCAAGAACTGACCAGGCCCAACACTGCATAGCTTCCAAGATGGGACGAGATTGAGCATGTCCAGTGTGTTTTGGCTGTAGGTGCTTAAAAATATTAACTTTAGACCTCTTTTACTTCTTAACTCAAGTAAATTCAATGATAAGTTGAAAAATGAAATGTAAAATGTAATAGAAAAGAATGTTATGGCAGTATAAAATTACTTACAGCTCCTGGTATTTCCAGTTGGTCTCCCATCCAAGTACTAACCAGGCCCAACACTGCATAGCTTCCAAGATCAGACGAGATTGGGCATGTCCAGTGTGGTTTGGCTGTAAGCGCGCAAAAACATTAACTTTAGACCTCTTTTACTTCTTTACTCATGTAAATTCAATGATAAGTTGAAAAATGAAATGTAAAATGTAATAGAAAAGAATGTTATGGCAGTATAAAATTACCTACAGCACCTGGTATACCCAGGTGGTGTCCCATCCAAGTACTAACCAGGCCCAACACTGCATAGCTTCCAAGATCAGATGACATTGGCCATGTCCAGTATGGTTTGGCTGTAGGTGCTCAAACATATTAACTTAAGACCTCTTTTACTTCT
Source organism: Taudactylus pleione (assembly GCA_031769625.1). NCBI lineage: Eukaryota > Metazoa > Chordata > Amphibia > Anura > Myobatrachidae > Taudactylus > Taudactylus pleione. The sequence continues at coordinate 5,463,303 of JAUIMM010000965.1, read as the reverse complement.
TAACTCAAGTAAATTCATTGATAAGTTGAAAAAATTAAATGTAAAATGTAATAGAAAAGAATTTTATGGCAGTATAAAATTACCTACAGCACCTGGTATTCCCAGGTGGTTTCCCATCCAAGTACTAACTAGGCCCAACACTGCATAGCTTCCAAGATCAGACGGCATTGGCCATGTCCAGTGTGGTTTGGCTGTAGGTGCTCAAAAATATTAACTTTAGACCTCTTTTACTTCTTAACTCAAGTAAATTCATTGATAAGTTGAAAAAATTAAATGTAAAATGTAATAGAAAAGAATGTTATGGCAGTATAAAATTACCTACAGCACCTGGTATTCCCAGGTGGTCTCCCATCCAAGTACTAACTAGCCCCAACACTGCATAGCTTCCAAGATCAGACAACATTGGCCATGTCCAGTGTGGTTTGGCTGTAGGTGCTCAGAAATATTAACTTTAGACCTCTTTTACTTCTTAACTCAAGTAAATTCATTGATAATTTGAAAAATGTAAATGTATAATGTAATAGAGAAGAATGTTATGGCAGTATAAAATTACCTACAGCACCTGGTATTCCCAGGTGGTCTTCCATCCAAGTACTAAGCAGGCCCAACACTGCATAGCTTCCAAGATCAGACGAGATTGGGCATGTCCAGTGTGGTTTGGCTGTAGGTGCTCAAAATCATAAACTTCAGACCTCTTTTACTTCTTAACTCAAGTAAATTCAATGATAAGTTGAAAAATGAAATGTAAAATGTAATAGAAAAGAATGTTATGGCAGTATAAAAGTATCTACAGCACCTGGTATTCCCAGGTGGTTTCCCATCCTAGTACTAACCAGGCACAACACTGCATAGCTTCCAAGATCAGACGACATTGGCCATGTCCAGTGTGGTTTGGCTGTAAGTGCTCAAAAATATTAACTTTAGACCTCTTTTACTTCTTAACTCAAGTAAATTCATTGATAAGTTGAAAAAATTAAATGTAAAATGTAATAAAAAAGAATGTTATTGCAGTATAAAATTACCTACAGCACCTGGTATTCCCAGGTGGTCTCCCATCCAAGTACTAACCAGCCCCAACACTGGATAGCTTCCAAGATCAGACGAGATTGGGCATGTCCAGTGTGGTTTGACTGTAGGTGCTCAAAAACATTCACTTTAGACCTCTTTTACTTCTTAAGTCAAGTAAATTCATTGATAAGTGGAAAAAAATTAAATGTAAAATGTAATAGAAAAGAATGTTATGGCAGTATAAAATTACCTACAGCACCTAGTATTCCCAGGTGGTTTCCCATACCAAGTACTAACCATGCCCAACACTGCATAGCTTCCAAGATCAGACGACATTGGCCATGTCCAGTGTGGTTTGGTTGTAGGTGCTCAAAAACATTAACTTTAGACATCTTTTACTTCTTAACTCATGTAAATTCATTGATAAGTTAAAAAAATGTAATGTAAAATGTAATAGAAAAGAATGTTATGGCTATAGAAAATTACCTACTGCACCTGGTTTTCCCAGGTGGTCTCCCAACCAAGTACTGACCAGGCCCAACACTGCATAGCTTCCAAGATCAGATGACATTGGGCATGTCCAGTGTGGTTTGGCTGTAGGTGCTCAAAAACATTAACTTTAGACCTCTTTTACTTCTTAACTCAAGTAAATTCAATGATAAGTTGAAAAATGAAATGTAAAATGTAATAGAAAAGAATGTTATGGCAGTATAAAATTACTTGCAGCTCCTGGTATTTCCAGTTGGTCTCCCATCCAAGTACTAACCAAGCCCAACACTGCATAGCTTCCAAGATCAGACGAGATTGGGCATGTCCAGTGAGGTTTGGCAGTAGGTGCTCAAAAACATTAACTTTAGACCTCTTTTACTTCTTAGCTCAAGTAAATTCATTGATAAGTTGAAAAAATTAAATGTAAAATGTAATAGAAAAGAATGTTATGGCAGTATAAAATTACCTACAGCACCTGGTATTCCCAGGTGGTTTCCCATCCAAGTACTAACCAGGCCCAACACTGCATAGCTTCCAAGATCAGACGACATTGGCCATGTCCAGTGTGGTTTGGCTGTAGGTGCTCAAAAATATTAACTTTAGACCTCTTTTATTTTTTAACTCAAGTAAATTCATTGATAAGTTGAAAAAATGTAATGTAAAATGTAATAGAAAAGAATGCTATGGCTATATAAAATTACCTACAGCACCTGGAATTCCCAGGTGGTCTCCCATCCAAGTATTAACCAGGCCCAACACTGCATAGCTTCGAAGATCAGACGAGATTGGGCATGTCCAGTGTGGTTTGGCTGTAGGTGCTCTAAAAACATTAACTTTAGACCTCTATTACTTCTTAACTCAAGTAAATTCATGGATAAGTTGAAAAAATTAAATGTAAAATGTAATAGAAAAGAATGTTATGGCAGTATAAAATTACCTACAGCACCTGTTATTCCCAGGTGGTCTCCCATCCAAGTACTAACCGGGCCCAACACTGCATAGCTTCCAAGATCAGACGAGATTGGGCAAGTCCAGTGTGGTTTGGCTGTAGGTGCCCAAAAAGATTAACTTTAGACCTCTTTTACTTCTTAACTCAAGTAAATTCAATGATAAGTTGAAAAATGAAATGTAAAATGTAATAGAAAAGAATGTTATGGCAGTATAAAATTACCTACAGCTCCTGGTATTCCCTGGTGGTCTCCCATCCAAGTACTAACCAGGCCCAACACTGCATAGCTTCCAAGATCAGATGAGATTGGGCATGTGCAGTGTGGTTTGGCTGTAAGTGCTCAAACACCTTAACTTTAGACCTCTTTTACTTCTTAACTCAAGTAAATTCATTGATAAGTTGAAAAAATTAAATGTAAAATGTAATAGAAAAGAATGTTTTGGCTGTATAAAATTACCTACAGCACCTGGTATTCCCAGGTGGTCTCCCATCCAAGAACTAACCAGGCCCAACACTGCATAGCTTCCAAGATCAGACGAGTTTGGGCATGTCCAGCGTGGTTTGGCTGTAGGTGCTCAAAAGCATTAAATTTAGACCTCTTTTACTTCTTAACTCAAGTAAATTCATTGATAAGTTGAAAAAATTAAATGTAAAATGTAATAGAAAAGAATGTTATGGCAGTATAAAATTACCTTCAGCACCTGGTATTCCCAGGGGGTCTCCCATCCAAGTACTAACCAGCTCCAACAATGCATAGCTTCCAAGATCAGACGAGATTGGGCATGTCCAGTGTGGTTTGACTGTAGGTGCTCAATAACATTAACTTTAGACATCTTTTACTTCTTAACTCAAGTAAA
>JAUIMM010000965.1:5450000-5452500 GCA_031769625.1 Taudactylus pleione | reverse complement strand
TTTTACTGCTTAACACAAGTAAATTCATTGATAAGTTGAAAAAATGTAATGTAAAATGTAATAGAAAAGAATGTTATGGCTATATAAATTACCTACTGCACCTGGTTTTCCCTGGTGGTCTCCCATCCAAGCACTGACCAGGCCCAACTCTGCATAGCTTCCAAGATCAGACGAGATTGGGAATGTCCAGTGCGGTTTGGCTGTAGGTGCTCAAAAACATTAACTTTAGACCTCTTTTACTTCTTAACTCAAGTAAATTCATTGATAATTTGAAAAAATTAAATGTATAATGTAATAGAAAAGAATGTTATGGCAGTATAAAATTACCTACAGCACCTGGTGTTCCCAGGTGGTCTCCCATTCAAGTACTAATCAGGCCCAACACTGCATAGCTTCCAAGATCAGACGAGATTGGGCATGTCCAGTGTGGTTTGGCTGTAGGTGCTCAAAATCATAAACTTCAGACCTCTTTTACTTCTTAACTCAAGTAAATTCAATGATAAGTTGAAAAATGAAATGTAAAATGTAATAGAAAAGAATGTTATGGCAGTATAAAATTACTTACAATTCCTGTTATTTCCAGTTGGTTTCCCATCCAAGTACTAACCAGGCCCAACACTGCATAGCTTCCAAGATCAGATGAGATTGGGCATGTCCAGTGTGGTTTGGCTGCAGGCACTCAAAAACATTAACTTTAGACCTCTTTTACTTCTTAACTCAAGTAAATTCATTGACAAGTTGAAAAAATTAAATGTAAAATGTAATAGAAAAGAATGTTATGTCAGTAAAAAATTAACTACAGCATCTGGAATTCCCAGGTGTTCTCCCATCCAAGTACTAACCAGGCCCAATACTGCATAGCTTCCAAGATCAGAAGAGATTGGGCATGTCCAGTGTGGTTTGGCTGCAGGCGATCAAAAATATTTACTTTAGACCTCTTTTACTTCTTAACTCAAGTAAATTCATTGGTAAGTTGAAAAATTAAATGTAAAATGTAATAGAAAAGACTGTTATGGCAGTATAAAATTACCTAAAGCACATGGTATTCCCATGTAGTCTCCCATCCAAGTACTAACCAGGCCCAACACTGCCTAGCTTCCAAGATCAGATGAGATTGGGCATGTCCAGTGTGGTTTGTCTGTAGGTGCTCAAAAACATTAACTTTAGACCTCTATTACTTCTTAACTCAAGTAAATTCATTGATAAGTTGAAAAAATTAAATGTAAAATGTAATAGAAAAGAATGTTATGGCAGTATAAAATGATGTACAGCACCTGGTATTCCCATGTGTTCTCCCATCCAAGTACTTACCAGGCCCAACACTGCATAGCGTCCACGATCAGACGACATTGGCCATGTCCAGTGTGGTTTGGCTGTAGGTGCTCAAAAATATTAGCTTTAGACCTCTTTTACTTCTTAACTCAAGTAAATTCATTGATAAGTTGAAAAAATGTAATGTAAAATGTAATAGAAAAGAATGTTATGGCTATATAAAATTACCTACAGCACCTGGTATTCCCAGGTGGTCTCCCATCCAAGTACTAACCAGGCCCAACACTGCCTAGCTTCGAAGATCAGATGAGATTGGGCATGTCCAGTGTGGTTTGGCTGTAGGTTCTCAAAAACATTAACTTTAGACCTCTATTACTTCTTAACTCAAGTAAATTCATTGATAAGTTGAAAAAATTAAATGTAAAATGTAATAGAAAAGAATGTTATGGCAGTATAAAATTACCTACAGCTCCTGGTATTCCCAGGTGGTCTCCCATCCAAGTACTAACCAGCCCCAACACTGCATAGCTTCCAAGATCAGACGAGATTGGGCATGTCCAGTGTGGTTTGACTGTAGGTGCTCATCAACATTAACTTTAGACCTCTTTTACTTCTTAACTCAAGTAAATTCATTGATAATTGCAAAAAAATAAAATGTGAAATGTAATACAAAATAATGTTATGGCAGTATAAAATTACCTACAGCACCTGGTATTCCCAGGTGGTTTCCCATATAAAGTACTAACCATGCCCAACACTGCATAGCTTCCAAGATCAGACAACATTGGCCATGTCCAGTATGGTTTGGCTGTAGGTGCTCTGAAATATTAACTTTAGACCTCTTTTACTTCTTAACTCAAGTAAATTCATTGATAAGTTGAAAAAATGTAATGTAAAATGTAATAGAAAAGAATGTTATGGCTATATAAAATTACCTACTGCACCTGGTTTTCCCAGGTGGTCTCCCATCCAAGTACTAACCAGGCTCAACACTGCATAGCTTCCAAGATCAGACAAGATTGGGCATGTCCAGTGTGGTTTGGCTGTAGGTGCTCAAATGCATTAACTTTAGACCTCTTTTACTTCTTAACTCAAGTAAATTCATTGATAAGTTGAAAAAATGTAATGTAAAATGTAATAGAAAAGAATGTTATGGCTATATAAAATTACCTACTGCACCTGGTTTTCCCAGGTGGTCTCCCATCCAAGTACTAACTAGCCCCAACAC
>JAUIMM010000965.1:5435000-5445000 GCA_031769625.1 Taudactylus pleione | reverse complement strand
AATCATAAACTTCAGACCTCTTTTACTTCTTAACTCAAGTAAATTCAATGATAAGTTGAAAAATGAAATGTAAAATGTAATAGAAAAGAATGTTATGGCAGTATAAAATTACTTACAAAACCTGTTATTTCCAGTTGGTCTCCCATCCAAGTACTAACCAGGCCCAACACTGCATAGCTTCCAAGATCAGACGAGATTGGGCATGTCCAGTGTGGTTTGGCTGCAGGCACTCAAAAACATTAACTTTAGACCTCTTTTACTTCTTAACTCAAGTAAATTCATTGACAAGTTGAAAAAATTAAATGTAAAATGTAATAGAAAAGAATGTTATGTCAGTATAAAATTAACTACAGCATCTGGAATTCCCAGGTGTTCTCCCATCCAAGTACTAACCAGGCCCAATACTGCATAGCTTCCAAGATCAGAAGAGATTGGGCATGTCCAGTGTGGTTTGGCTGCAGGCGATCAAAAATATTTACTTTAGACCTCTTTTACTTCTTAACTCAAGTAAATTCATTGGTAAGTTGAAAAATTAAATGTAAAATGTAATAGAAAAGAATGTTATGGCAGTATAAAATTACCTAAAGCACATGGTATTCCCATGTAGTCTCCCATCCAAGTACTAACCAGGCCCAACACTGCCTAGCTTCCAAGATCAGATGAGATTGGGCATGTCCAGTGTGGTTTGTCTGTAGGTGCTCAAAAACATTAACTTTAGACCTCTTATACTTCTTAACTCAAGTAAATTCATTGATAAGTTGAAAAAATTAAATGTAAAATGTAATAGAAAAGAATGTTATGGCAGTATAAAATGATGTACAGCACCTGGTATTCCCATGTGTTCTCCCATCCAAGTACTTACCAGGCCCAACACTGCATAGCGTCCACGATCAGACGACATTGGCCATGTCCAGTGTGGTTTGGCTGTAGGTGCTCAAAAATATTAGCTTTAGACCTCTTTTACTTCTTAACTCAAGTAAATTCATTGATAAGTTGAAAAAATGTAATGTAAAATGTAATAGAAAAGAATGTTATGGCTATATAAAATTACCTACAGCACCTGGTATTCCCAGGTGGTCTCCCATCCAAGTACTAACCAGGCCCAACACTGCCTAGCTTCGAAGATCAGATGAGATTGGGCATGTCCAGTGTGGTTTGGCTGTAGGTTCTCAAAAACATTAACTTTAGACCTCTATTACTTCTTAACTCAAGTAAATTCATTGATAAGTTGAAAAAATTAAATGTAAAATGTAATAGAAAAGAATGTTATGGCAGTATAAAATTACCTACAGCTCCTGGTATTCCCAGGTGGTCTCCCATCCAAGTACTAACCAGCCCCAACACTGCATAGCTTCCAAGATCAGACGAGATTGGGCATGTCCAGTGTGGTTTGACTGTAGGTGCTCAACAACATTAACTTTAGACCTCTTTTACTTCTTAACTCAAGTAAATTCATTGATAATTGCAAAAAAATAAAATGTGAAATGTAATACAAAATAATGTTATGGCAGTATAAAATTACCTACAGCACCTGGTATTCCCAGGTGGTTTCCCATATAAAGTACTAACCATGCCCAACACTGCATAGCTTCCAAGATCAGACAACATTGGCTATGTCCAGTATGGTTTGGCTGTAGGTGCTCTGAAATATTAACTTTAGACCTCTTTTACTTCTTAACTCAAGTAAATTCATTGATAAGTTGAAAAAATGTAATGTAAAATGTAATAGAAAAGAATGTTATGGCTATATAAAATTACCTACTGCACCTGGTTTTCCCAGGTGGTCTCCCATCCAAGTACTAACCAGGCTCAACACTGCATAGCTTCCAAGATCAGACAAGATTGGGCATGTCCAGTGTGGTTTGGCTGTAGGTGCTCAAATGCATTAACTTTAGACCTCTTTTACTTCTTAACTCAAGTAAATTCATTGATAAGTTGAAAAAATGTAATGTAAAATGTAATAGAAAAGAATGTTATGGCTATATAAAATTACCTACTGCACCTGGTTTTCCCAGGTGGTCTCCCATCCAAGTACTAACTAGCACCAACACTGCATAGCTTCCAAGATCAGACAACATTGGCCATGTCCAGTGTGGTTTGGCTGTAGGTGCTTAGAAATATTAACTTTAGACCTCTTTTACTTCTTAAATCAAGTAAATTCATTGATAATTTGAAAAAATTAAACGTATAATGTAATAGAAAAGAATGTTATGGCAGTATAAAATTACCTACAGCACCTGGTATTCCCAGGTGGTCTCCCATCCAAGTACTAACCAGGCCCAACACTGCATAGCTTCCAAGATCAGACGAGATTGGGCATGTCCAGTGTGGTTTGGCTGTAGGTGCTCAAAATCATAAACTTCAGACCTCTTTTACTTCTTAACTCAAGTAAATTCAATGATAAGTTGAAAAATGAAATGTAAAATGTAATAGAAAAGAATGTTATGGCAGTATAAAAGTATCTACAGCACCTGGTATTCCCAGGTGGTCTCCCATCCACGTACTAACCATGCCCAACACTGCATAGCTTCCAAGATCAGATGACATTGGCCATGTCCAGTATGGTTTGGCTGTAGGTGCTCAAACATATTAACTTAAGACCTCTTTTACTTCTTAACTCAAGTAAATTCATTGATAAGTTGAAAAAATTAAATGTAAAATGTAATAGAAAATAATGTTATGGCAGTATAAAATTACCTACAGCACCTGGTATTCCCAGGTGGTTTCCCATACCAAGTACTAACCATGCCCAACACTGCATAGCTTCCAAGATCAGACAACATTGGCCATGTCTAGTGAGGTTTGGCTGTAGGTGCTCAGAAATATTAACTATAGACCTCTTTTACTGCTTAACACAAGTAAATTCATTGATAAGTTGAAAAAATGTAATGTAAAATGTAATAGAAAAGAAAGTTATGGCTATATAAATTACCTACTGCACCTGGTTTTCCCTGGTGGTCTCCCATCCAAGTACTAACCAGGCCCAACACTGCCTAGCTTCCAAGATCAGATGAGATTGGGCATGTCCAGTGTGGTTTGTCTGTAGCTGCTCAAAAACATTAACTTTAGACCTCTTTTATTTTTTAACTCAAGTAAATTCATTGATAAGTTGAAAAAATGTAATGTAAAATGTAATAGAAAAGAATGCTATGGTTATATAAAATTACCTACAGCACCTGGTATTCCCAGGTAGTCTCCCATCCAAGTACTAACCAGGCCCAACACTGCATAGCTTCGAAGATCAGACGAGATTGGGCATGTCCAGTGTGGTTTGGCTGTAGGTGCTCTAAAAACATTAACTTTAGACCTCTATTACTTCTTAACTCAAGTAAATTCATTGATAAGTTGAAAAAATTAAATGTAAAATGTAATAGAAAAGAATGTTATGGCAGTATAAAATTACCTACAGCACCTGGTATTCCCAGGTGGTCTCCCATCCAAGTACTAACCAGGCCCAACACTGCATAGCTTCCAAGATCAGATGAGATTGGGCATGTCCAGTGTGGTTTGGCTGTAAGTGCTCAAACACCTTAACTTTAGACCTCTTTTACTTCTTAACTCAAGTAAATTCATTGATAAGTTGAAAAAATTAAATGTAAAATGTAATAGAAAAGAATGTTATGGCAGTATAAAATTACCTACAGCACCTGGTATTCCCAGGGGGTCTCCCATCCAAGTACTAACCAGCCCCAACACTGCATAGCTTCCAAGATCAGACGAGATTGGGCATGTCCAGTGTGGTTTGACTGTAGGTGCTCAATAACATTAACTTTAGACCTCTTTTACTTCTTAACTCAAGTAAATTCATTGATAAGTTGAAAAAAATTAAATGTAAAATGTAATAGAAAATAATGTTATGGCAGTATAAAATTACCTACAGCACCTGGTATTCCCAGGTGGTTTCCCATACCAAGTACTAACCATGCCCAACACTGCATAGCTTCCAAGATCAGACAACATTGGCCATGTCTAGTGTGGTTTGGCTGTAGGTGCTCAGAAATATTAACTATAGACCTCTTTTACTGCTTAACTCAAGTAAATTCATAGATAAGTTGAAAAAATGTAATGTAAAATGTAATAGAAAAGAATGTTATGGCTATATAAATTACCTACTACACCTGGTTTTCCCAGGTGGTCTTCCATCCAAGCACTGACCAGGCCCAACACTGCATAGCTTCCAAGATCAGACGAGATTGGGCATGTCAAGTGTGGTTTGGCTGTAGGTACTCAAAAACATTAACTTTAGACCTCTTTTACTTCTTAACTCAAGTAAATTCATTGATAATTTGAAAAAATTAAATGTATAATGTAATAGAAAAGAATGTTATGGCAGTATAAAATTACCCTCAGCACCTGGTATTCCCAGGTGGTCTCCCATTCAAGTACTAACCAGGCCCAACACTGCATAGCTTCCAAGATCTGACAAGATTGGGCATGTCCAGTGTGGTTTGGCTGTAGGTGCTCAAAATTATAAACTTCAGACCTCTTTTACTTCTTAACTCAAGTAAATTCAATGATAAGTTGAAAAATGAAATGTAAAATGTAATAGAAAAGAATGTTATGGCAGTATAAAATTACTTACAGCTCCTGTTATTTCCAGTTGGTCTCCCATCCAAGTACTAACCAGGCCCAACACTGCATAGCTTCCAAGATCAGACGAGATTGGGCATGTCCAGTGTGGTTTGGCTGCAGGCACTCAAAAACATTAACTTTAGACCTCTTTTACTTCTTAACTCAAGTAAATTCATTGATAAGTTGAAAAAATTAAATGTAAAATGTAATAGAAAAGAATGTTATGTCAGTATAAAATTAACTACAGCATCTGGAATTCCCAGGTGTTCTCCCATCCAAGTACTAACCAGGCCCAATACTGCATAGCTTCCAAGATCAGAAGAGATTGGGCATGTCCAGTGTGGTTTGGCTTCAGGCGATCAAAAATATTTACTTTAGACCTCTTTTACTTCTTAACTCAAGTAAATTCATTGGTAAGTTGAAAAATTAAATGTAAAATGTAATAGAAAAGACTGTTATGGCAGTATAAAATTACCTAAAGCACATGGTATTCCCATGTGGTCTCCCATCCAAGTACTAACCAGGCCCAACACTGCCTAGCTTCCAAGATCAGATGAGATTGGGCATGTCCAGTGTGGTTTGTCTGTAGGTGCTCTAAAACATTAACTTTAGACCTCTTATACTTCTTAACTCAAGTAAATTCATTGATAAGTTGAAAAAATTAAATGTAAAATGTAATAGAAAAGAATGTTATGGCAGTATAAAATGATGTACAGCACCTGGTATTCCCATGTGTTCTCCCATCCAAGTACTTACCAGGCCCAACACTGCATAGCGTCCACGATCAGACGACATTGGCCATGTCCAGTGTGGTTTGGCTGTAGGTGCTCAAAAATATTAACTTTAGACCTCTTTTACTTCTTAACTCAAGTAAATTCATTGATAAGTTGAAAAAATGTAATGTAATATGTAATAGAAAAGAATGTTATGGCTATATAAAATTACCTACAGCACCTGGTATTCCCAGGTGGTCTCCCATCCAAGTACTAACCAGGCCCAACACTGCATAGCTTCGAAGATCAGATGAGATTGGGCATGTCCAGTGTGGTTTGGCTGTAGGTTCTCAAAAACATTAACTTTAGACCTCTATTACTTCTTAACTCAAGTAAATTCATTGATAAGTTGAAAAAATTAAATGTAAAATGTAATAGAAAAGAATGTTATGGCAGTATAAAATTACCTACAGCACCTGGTATTCCCAGGTGGTCTCCCATCCAAGTACTAACCAGCCCCAACACTGCATAGCTTCCAAGATCAGACGAGATTGGGCATGTCCAGTGTGGTTTGCCTGTAGGTGCTCAACAACATTAACTTTAGACCTCTTTTACTTCTTAACTCAAGTAAATTCATTGATAATTGGAAAAAAATTAAATGTAAAATGTAATACAAAATAATGTTATGGCAGTATAAAATTACCTACAGCACCTGGTATTCCCAGGTGGTTTCCCATACCAAGTACTAACCATGCCCAACACTGCATAGCTTCCAAGATCAGACAACATTGGCCATGTCCAGTATGGTTTGGCTGTAGGTGCTCAAACATATTAACTTAAGACCTCTTTTACTTCTTAACTCAAGTAAATTCATTGATAAGTTGAAAAAATTAAATGTAAAATGTAATAGAAAAGAATGTTATGGCAGTATAAAATTACCTACAGCACCTGGTATTCCCAGGTGGTTTCCCATCCAAGTACTAACCAGGCACAACACTGCATAGCTTCCAAGATCAGACGACATTGGCCATGTCCAGTGTGGTTTGGCTGTAGGTGCTCAAAAATATTAACTTTAGACCTCTTTTACTTCTTAACTCAAGTAAATTCATTGATAAGTTGAAAAAATAAATGTAAAATGTAATAGAAAAGAATGCTATGGCTATATAAAATTACCTACAGCACCTGGTATTCCCAGGTGGTCTCCCATCCAAGTACTAACCAGGCCCAACACTGCATAGCTTAGAAGATCAGACGAGATTGGACATGTCCAGTGTGGTTTGGCTGTAGGTGCTCAAAAACATTAACTTTAGACCTCTATTACTTCTTAACTCAAGTAAATTCATTGATAAGTTGAAAAAATTAAAAGTAAAATGTAATAGAAAAGAATGTTATGGCAGTATAAAATTAACTACAGCACCTGGTATTCCCAGGTGGTCTCCCATCCAAGTACTAACCGGGCCCAACACTGCATAGCTTCCAAGATCAGACGAGATTGGGCATGTCCAGTGTGGTTTGGCTGTAGGTGCCCAAAAATATTAACTTTAGACCTCTTTTACTTCTTAACTCAAGTAAATTCAATGATAAGTTGAAAAATGAAATGTAAAATGTAATAGAAAAGAATGTTATGGCAGTATAAAATTACCTGCATCTCCTGGTATTCATTGGTGGTCTCCCATCCAAGTACTAACCAGGCCCAACACTGCATAGCTTCCAAGATCAGATGAGATTGGGCATGTCCAGTGTGGTTTGGCTGTAAGTGCTCAAAAACCTTAACTTTAGACCTCTTTTACTTCTTAACTCAAGTAAATTCATTGATAAGTTGAAAAAATTAAATGTAAAATGTAATAGAAAAGAATGTTTTGGCTGTATAAAATTACCTACAGCACCTGGTATTCCCAGGTGGTCTCCCATCCAAGTACTAACCAGGCCCAACACTGCATAGCTTCCAAGATCAGACGAGATTGGGCATGTCCAGTGTGGTTTGGCTGTAGGTGCTCAAAAGCATTAAATTTAGACCTCTTTTACTTCTTAACTCAAGCAAATTCATTGATAAGTTGAAAAAATTAAATGTAAAATGTAATAGAAAAGAATGTTATGGCAGTATAAAAGTACCTACAGCACCTGGTATTCCCAGGTGGTTTCCCATACCAAGTACTAACCATGCCCAACACTGCATAGCTTCCAAGATCAGACAACATTGGCAATGTCTAGTGTGGTTTGTCTGTAGGCGCTCAGAAATATTAACTTTAGACCTCTTTTACTTCTTAACTCAAGTAAATTCATTGATAAGTTGAAAAAATGTAATGTAAAATGTAATAGAAAAGAATGTTATGGCTATATAAAATTACCTACTGCACCTGGTTTTCCCAGGTGGTCTCCCATCCAAACACTGACCAGGCCCAACACTGCATAGCTTCCAAGATCAGACGAGATTGGGCATGTCCAGTGTGGTTTGGCTGTAGGTGCTCAAAAACATTAACTTTAGACCTCTTTTACTTCTTAACTCAAGTAAACTCATTGATAATTTGAAAAAATTAAATGTATAATGTAATAGAAAAGAATGTTATGGCAGTATAAAATTACCTACAGCACCTGGTATTCCCAGGTGGTCTCCCATCCAAGTACTAACCAGGCCCAACACTGCATAGCTTCCAAGATCAGACGAGATTGGGCATGTCCAGTGTGCTTTGGCTGTAGATGCTCAAAATCATAAACTTCAGACCTCTTTTACTTCTTAAATCAAGTAAATTCAATGATAAGTTGAAAAATGAAATGTAAAATGTAATAGAAAAGAATGTTATGGCAGTATAAAAGTATCTACAGCACCTGGTATTCCCAGGTGGTCTCCCATCCACGTACTAACCATGCCCAACACTGCATAGCTTCCAAGATCAGATGACATTGGCCATGTCCAGTATGGTTTGGCTGTAGGTGCTCAAACATATTAACTTAAGACCTCTTTTACTTCTTAACTCAAGTAAATTCATTGATAAGTTGAAAAAATTAAATGTAAAATGTAATAGAAAAGAATGTTATGGCAGTATAAAATTACCTACAGCACCTGGTATTCCCAGGTGGTTTCCCATCCTAGTACTAACCAGGCACAACACTGCATAGCTTCCAAGATCAGACGACATTGGCCATGTCCAGTGTGGTTTGGCTGTAGGTGCTCAAAAATATTAACTTTAGACCTCTTTTACTTCTTAACTCAAGTAAATTCATTGATAAGTTGAAAAAATAAATGTAAAATGTAATAGAAAAGAATGCTATGGCTATATAAAATTACCTACAGCACCTGGTATTCCCAGGTGGTCTCCCATCCAAGTACTAACCAGGCCCAACACTGCATAGCTTCGAAGATCAGACGAGATTGGACATGTCCAGTGTGGTTTGGCTGTAGGTGCTCAAAAACATTAACTTTAGACCTCTATTACTTCTTAACTCAAGTAAATTCATTGATAAGTTGAAAAAATTAAAAGTAAAATGTAATAGAAAAGAATGTTATGGCAGTATAAAATTAACTACAGCACCTGGTATTCCCAGGTGGTCTCCCATCCAAGTACTAACCGGGCCCAACACTGCATAGCTTCCAAGATCAGACGAGATTGTGCATGTCCAGTGTGGTTTGGCTGTAGGTGCCCAAAAATATTAACTTTAGACCTCTTTTACTTCTTAACTCAAGTAAATTCATTGATAAGTTGAAAAAATGTAATGTAAAATGTAATAGAAAAGAATGTTATGGCTATATAAAATTACCTACTGCACCTGGTTTTCCCAGGTGGTCTCCCATCCAAACACTGACCAGGCCCAACACTGCATAGCTTCCAAGATCAGACGAGATTGGGCATGTCCAGTGTGGTTTGGCTGTAGGTGCTCAAAAACATTAACTTTAGACCTCTTTTACTTCTTAACTCAAGTAAACTCATTGATAATTTTTAAAAATTAAATGTATAATGTAATAGAAAAGAATGTTATGGCAGTATAAAATTACCTACAGCACCTGGTATTCCCAGGTGGTCTCCCATTCAAGTACTAACCAGGCCCAACACTGCATAGCTTCCAAGATCAGACGAGATTGGGCATGTCCAGTGTGGTTTGGCTGTAGGTGCTCAAAATCATAAACTTCAGACCTCTTTTACTTCTTAACTCAAGTAAATTCAATGATAAGTTGAAAAATGAAATGTAAAATGTAATAGAAAAGAATGTTATGGCAGTATAAAATTACTTACAGCTCCTGTTATTTCCAGTTGGTCTCCCATCCAAGTACTAACCAGGCCCAACACTGCATAGCTTCCAAGATCAGACGAGATTGGCAATGTCCAGTGTGGTTTGGCTGCAGGCGCTCAAAAACATTAACTTTAGACTTCTTTTACTTCTTAACTCAAGTAAATTCATTGATAAGTTGAAAAAATTAAATGTAAAATGTAATAGAAAAGAATGTTATGTCAGTATAAAATTAACTACAGCATCTGGAATTCCCAGGTGTTCTCCCATCCAAGTACTAACCAGGCCCAATACTGCATAGCTTCCAAGATCAGAAGAGATTGGGCATGTCCAGTGTGGTTTGGCTGCAGGCGATCAAAAATATTAACTTTAGACCTCTTTTACTTCTTAACTCAAGTAAATTCATTGGTAAGTTGAAAAATTAAATGTAAAATGTAATAGAAAAGACTGTTATGGCAGTATAAAATTACCTAAAGCACATGGTATTCCCA
>JAUIMM010000965.1:5425000-5427500 GCA_031769625.1 Taudactylus pleione | reverse complement strand
TCAGACGAGATTGGGCATGTCCAGTGTGGTTTGCCCACTGCTTTAGACCTCTATTACTTCTTAACTCAAGTAAATTCATTGATAAGTTGAAAAAATTAAATGTAAAATGTAATAGAAAAGAATGCTATGGCTGCATAAAATTACCTACAGCACCTGGCATTCCCACGTGGTCTCCCATCCAAGTACTAACCAGGCCCAACACTGCATAGCTTCCAAGATCAGACGAGATTGGGCATGTCCAGTGTGGTTTGGCTGTAAGTGCTCAAAAACATTAACTTTAGACCTCTATTACTTCTTAACTCAAGTAAATTCATTGATAAGTTGAAAAAATTAAATGTAAAATGTAATAGAAAAGAATGTTTTGGCTGTATAAAATTACCTACAGCACCTGGTATTCACAGGTGGTCTCCAATTCAAGTACTAACCAGGCCCAACACTGCATAGCTTCCAAGATCAGAAGAGATTGGGCATGTCCAGTGTGGTTTGGCTGCAGGCGATAAAAAATATTAACTTTAGACCTCTTTTACTTCTTAACTCAAGTAAATTCATTGATAAGTTGAAAAAATTAAATGTAAAATGTAATAGAAAAGAATGTTATGGCAGTATAAAATGATGTACAGCACCTGGTATTCCCATGTGTTCTCCCATCCAAGTACTTACCAGGCCCAACACTGCATAGCGTCCAAGATCAGACGAGATTGGGCATGTCCAGTGCGGTTTGGCTGTAGGCGCTCAAAAACATTAACTTTAGACCTCTTTTACTTCTTAACTCAAGTAAATTCATTGATAAGTTGAAAAAATTAAATGTAAAATGTAATAGAAAAGACTGTTAGGGCAGTATAAAATTACCTACAGCAGCTGGTATTCCTAGGTGGTCTCCCATCCAAGTACTAAACAGGCCCAACACTGCATAGCTTCCAAGATCAGAAGAGATTGGACATGTCCAGTGTGGTTTGACTGTAGGTGCTAAAAACCTTAACTTTAGACCTCTTTTACTTCTTAACTCATGTAAATTCATTGATAAGTTGAAAAAATTAAATGTAAAATTTAATAGAAAAGAATGTTATGGCAGTATAAAATTACCTACAGCACCTGGTATTCCCAGGTGGTCTCCCATTCAAGTACTAACCAGGCCCAACACTGCAAAGCTTCCAAGATCAGATGAGATTGGGCAAGTCCAGTGCGGTTTGGCTGTAGGCGCTCAAAAACATTAACTTTAGACCTCTTTTACTTCTTAACTCAAGTAAATTCATTGATAAGTTGAAAAAATTAAATGTAAAATGTAATAGAAAAGACTGTTAGGGCAGTATAAAATTACCTACAGCAGCTGGTATTCCTAGGTGGTCTCCCATCCAAGTACTAAACAGGCCCAACACTGCATAGCTTCCAAGATCAGACGAGATTGGGCATGTCCAGTGTGGTTTGCCCACTGCTTTAGACCTCTATTACTTCTTAACTCAAGTAAATTCATTGATAAGTTGAAAAAATTAAATGTAAAATGTAATAGAAAAGTCTGTTATGGCTGCATAAAACTACCTACAGCACCTGGTTTTCCCAGGTGGTCTCCCATCCAAGTACTAACCAGGACCAACACTGCATAGCTTCCAAGATCAGACGAGATTGGGCATGTCCAGTGTGGTTTGGCTGTAAGTGCTCAAAAGCATTAACTTTAGACCTCTATTACTTCTTAACTCAAGTAAATTCATTGATAAGTTGAAAAAATTAAATGTAAAATGTAATAGAAAAGAATGTTTTGGCTGTATAAAATTACCTACAGCACCTGGTTTTCCCAGGTGGTCTCCCATCCAAGTACAAAACAGGCCCAACACTGCATAGCTTCCAAGATCAGACGAGATTGGGCATGTCCAGCGTGGTTTGGCTGTAGGTGCTCAAAAGCATTAAATTTAGACCTCTATAACTTCTTAACTCAAGTAAATTCATTGATAAGTTGAAAAAATTCAATGTAAAATGTAATAGAAAAGAATGTTATGGCAGTATAAAATTACCTACAGCACCTGGTATTCCCAGGTGGTCTCCCATCCAAGTACTAACCAGGCCCAACACTGCAAATCTTCCAAGATCAGATGAGATTGGGCAAGTCCAGTGTGGTTTGGCTGTAGGCGCTCAAAAACATTAACTTTAGACCTCTTTTACTTCTTAACTCAAGATAATTCATTGATAAGTTGAAAAAATTAAATGTAAAATGTAATAGAAAAGAATGTTATGTCAGTATAAAATTAACTACAGCATCTGGGATTCCCAGGTGGTCTCCCATCCAAGTACTAACCAGGCCCAACACTGCATAGCTTCCAAGATAAGAAGAGATTGGGCATGTCCAGTGTGGTTTGGCTGCAGGCGATCAAAAATATTAACTTTAGACCTCTTTTACTTCTTAACTCAAGTAAATTCATTGGTAAGTTGAAAAAATGTAATGTAAAATGTAATAGAAAAGACTGTTATGGCAGTATAAAATTACCTACAGCACCTGGTATTCCCATGT
>JAUIMM010000965.1:5412500-5415000 GCA_031769625.1 Taudactylus pleione | reverse complement strand
ACAGCACCTGGTATTCCCATGTGGTCTCCCATCCAAGTCCTAACCAGGCCCAACACTGCCTAGCTTCCAAGATCAGATGAGATTGGGCATGTCCAGTGTGGTTTGCCTGTAGGTGCTCAAAAACATTAACTTTAGACCTCTTATACTTCTTAACTCAAGTAAATTCATTGATAAGTTGAAAAAATTAAATGTAAAATGTAATAGAAAAGAATGTTATGGCAGTATAAAATGATGTACAGCACCTGGTATTCCCATGTGTTCTCCCATCCAAGTACTTACCAGGCCCAACACTGCATAGCGTCCAAGATCAGACGAGATTGGGCATGTCCAGTGTGGTTTGGCTGTAGGCGCTCAAAAACATTAACTTTAGACCTCTTTTACTTCTTAACTCAAGTAAATTCATTGATAAGTTGAAAAAATTAAATGTAAAATGTAATAGAAAAGACTGTTAGGGCAGTATAAAATTACCTACAGCAGCTGGTATTCCTAGGTGGTCTCCCATCCAAGTACTAAACAGGCCCAACACTGCATAGCTTCCAAGATCAGAAGAGATTGGACATGTCCAGTGTGGTTTGGCTGTAGGTGCTCAAAAAGATTAACTTTAGACCTCTATTACTTCTTATCTCAAGTAAATTCCTTGATAAGTGTAAAAAAATTAAATGTAAAATGTAAAAGAAAAGACGGTTAGGGCAGTATAAAATTACCTACAGCACCTGGTATTCCCAGGTGGTCTCCCGTCCAAGTACTAACCAGGCCCAACACTGCATAGCTTCCAAGATCAGACGAGATTGGGCATGTCCAGTGTGGTTTGCCCACTGCTTTAGACCTCTATTACTTCTTAACTCAAGTAAATTCATTGATAAGTTGAAAAAATTAAATGTAAAATGTAATAGAAAAGTCTGTTATGGCTGCATAAAACTACCTACAGCACCTGGTTTTCCCAGGTGGTCTCCCATCCAAGTACTAACCAGGACCAACACTGCATAGCTTCCAAGATCAGACGAGATTGGGCATGTCCAGTGTGGTTTGGCTGTAAGTGCTCAAAAGCATTAACTTTAGACCTCTATTACTTCTTAACTCAAGTAAATTCATTGATAAGTTGAAAAAATTAAATGTAAAATGTAATAGAAAAGAATGTTTTGGCTGTATAAAATTACCTACAGCACCTGGTTTTCCCAGGTGGTCTCCCATCCAAGTACAAAGCAGGCCCAACACTGCATAGCTTCCAAGATCAGACGAGATTGGGCATGTCCAGCGTGGTTTGGCTGTAGGTGCTCAAAAGCATTAAATTTAGACCTCTATAACTTCTTAACTCAAGTAAATTCATTGATAAGTTGAAAAAATTCAATGTAAAATGTAATAGAAAAGAATGTTATGGCAGTATAAAATTACCTACAGCACCTGGTATTCCCAGGTGGTCTCCCATCCAAGTACTAACCAGGCCCAACACTGCAAATCTTCCAAGATCAGATGAGATTGGGCAAGTCCAGTGTGGTTTGGCTGTAGGCGCTCAAAAACATTAACTTTAGACCTCTTTTACTTCTTAACTCAAGATAATTCATTGATAAGTTGAAAAAATTAAATGTAAAATGTAATAGAAAAGAATGTTATGTCAGTATAAAATTAACTACAGCATCTGGGATTCCCAGGTGGTCTCCCATCCAAGTACTAACCAGGCCCAACACTGCATAGCTTCCAAGATAAGAAGAGATTGGGCATGTCCAGTGTGGTTTGGCTGCAGGCGATCAAAAATATTAACTTTAGACCTCTTTTACTTCTTAACTCAAGTAAATTCATTGGTAAGTTGAAAAAATGTAATGTAAAATGTAATAGAAAAGACTGTTATGGCAGTATAAAATTACCTACAGCACCTGGTATTCCCATGTGGTCTCCCATCCAAGTCCTAACCAGGCCCAACACTGCCTAGCTTCCAAGATCAGATGAGATTGGGCATGTCCAGTGTGGTTTGCCTGTAGGTGCTCAAAAACATTAACTTTAGACCTCTTATACTTCTTAACTCAAGTAAATTCATTGATAAGTTGAAAAAATTAAATGTAAAATGTAATAGAAAAGAATGTTATGGCAGTATAAAATGATGTACAGCACCTGGTATTCCCATGTGTTCTCCCATCCAAGTACTTACCAGGCCCAACACTGCATAGCGTCCAAGATCAGACGAGATTGGGCATGTCCAGTGTGGTTTGGCTGTAGGCGCTCAAAAACATTAACTTTAGACCTCTATTACTTCTTAACTCAAGTAAATTCATTGATAAGTTGAAAAAAATTAAATGTAAAATGTAAAAGAAAAGACGGTTAGGGCAGTATAAAATTACCTACAGCACCTGGTATTCCCAGGTGGTCTCCCGTCCAAGTACTAACCAGGCCCAACACTGCATAGCTTCCAAGATCTGACGAGATTGGGCATGTCCAGTGTGGTTTGCCCACTGCTTTAGACCTCTATTACTTCTTAACTCAAGTAAATTCATTGATAAGTTGAAAA